>JAZHYW010059890.1:0-15164 GCA_037355805.1 Ixodes ricinus | reverse complement strand
CGTAAGAACTGCCAGGCTTTGTGAGTATACGAAGAGGCTAGCGTCCGCCAAACGTGTTCGAATGCGAAAGCGAAACGCCAGACGCCGGCGTTCCACTTCCTGACGCATTCGACGAGTGCAGTGGAGACAAAGGCTGTGTTCCAAAATTTACTCGATCCGACTCCGGAGTAAAGGTTTCGTACCATGGCGTTCCAAAACTTACTCGAGCTTACTCGATGACGTCAGAACTCGCGTTCCAGAAGCGGGTTGTTTACTCCGGAGTAATTACTCGCGCTACCCTCCTCGAGTGGGGGTAACATCGGATCAAATCGAGTAAATACGTCACGTGATCTGTACGTCGTCTGCTTTCGGCGCCGACAGCCGTCGAAGCTCGCTTGCTCCGTTGGTTTTTGTGGCGGACGTTCGAAATAACAAAGAATGAGGTGCAGCATGTGTGGTTATTGCAATTTGCTGGTTTCAACGCACGAATTGACTGCACTACATCCAGACCACGGTGTGATCCAGACCGTGCACCTTCCCCGGGAAGGTATACTTGTTATTATCAGAGTGCGAGCGTAAACAGCAGCTTCACCGCATCCTCGTCCTCGGCGTTGGAGTGACTGCCGTATTCTCACGTGCAAGGCTGAAAATGTTTGAACGCAGTAAATGATAAGGTAGTATTTTTTTCCCCCGAGTGTGTGTGTAATGAGGAGATAACGCTTGTAAAGCAGTGATTGCTTCGACGATTTAATTGCAATCATATTCGCGTCAAAGCGAACGTAAGTTACATATCATTCTTGAGAAAGCACCCTCGCGCTGTGCCGCTACACCATGTGGAATCAATTTCTGCAAAACATAATCGGTGCAAATTACAATGCGTGGAATATATGTGTTTAGGGCACCGTGACTAGAATTACACCGATCGCGCTGATTAATAAAAACAAAATTTTTGATGTCTAACTGTAAGGAGTAAGTCATTTTGATATCAATATACAGCTCAAAAGGAAGGTGAGTGAAAGGAGCTGGCGGATCCACCTCAGAAAACACCGCGTCGTCAATAATATTATCGTCTCTTCGAGTGCTTTCTCCGTGATCAAAAGAGATCGTCTGCTATTTTCTGCCATCGCTGCTGTGTTTTCCTTTTGCCGTAGCTCCAAGACGAAGCCAATCCGCGTAGTATCCAGGTAATTATCCCGGCCGTTCCAAAATCGAGTCGCGGATCGTTTACTCGCGATGTCACGTGGTATTACCCGCTGACGTAGGAGGCAGGTTACTCGGGTAAGATTTGGAACATGGCCAAAGGCAGCCAGCTTTACGTCAACTTATACTCTGTTTGATACTTAGTGTGCAACGCTGTCAAAGCTACCGGCGCGAGCGCGTGGCTTCATCTATGATTTTGTTTGCGCGAGGCGCGTGCAAATGATCAACGAGGTCAAGCCCCACGCTCGCGCCAGCAGCTTTGACAGCGTTGCACGCTGCTGACAGTATGCCCAACTCCTTCAGTGAGTCACGCATGTCATACGCGTGCAGCTGCGCCTGCCAGACGTCCTGTCATTTGACTGTTTAGGCCAGCTCGATGCTCAGCTGCCGCTTTGACAAGTCAGTACCCGAGGACGTCAGCACGCGCTCACGGAGAAAATACAAAGAAATCGTAGACATCAACATGTCGCCATATTCAGTGCCGCGAGCGCGTGCAGAGGCACGCTCGTTCACGCGCTTCAGAAAAAAAGAAAAGAAAATAAGCGTTCGGAACAAAATGGCCAGATGTCATCACCCTCAAGGCCCTGTCACACTGAGGCAGCGCGATGGCGACAGCAACACAACATGTTTGTCCAACAGTCGGGCAACTTGTTGCTCGCTCCCTGTGTTGTCTGACAAACCTGTCACATCGCGGCAACAGCAGCACAACATGGACGACAACGAAAATGTTGCCTCGGTATGACAGCTATCAGCAACAAAAACAGCAGCAACTTGCGTTGGACAAGGCGTGTTCCCCTGATCGCCGGCTGAGTGAATTTCGGGCCGGCAGCACGATAGCACTACGCAGCTTCGATGGCAAAGCTGGTTCCATAACGTCTTACGCAAATAAAGGCCTGGGAAAGCGTTATTTAACAAAAATTAAGGCTGGCGTGCAACCAAAATAATTTGATGAATGTTTTTACTCGGTAATTACGGAAAGCGATTGTCGAAATGGTCACAACTACGGTCGTGAACGTTCAGACTGGTGTTGAAATAAGAACTATACCGAAAGACCAGCTCACATTACTGCTAGTGAAATAAAATGGCATGCCTCCTCACCCGCTGAAGAAGTATAATAAAAATAATCCAGGAAAGCAAAGGTTAAAATATCGAAGCATTAAAACGACATCTGTGATCATGATTGTTGATGCTTGGAACTTGGAAACAGCCGCTATCAGATTTGTTTCAAAACTACGCAGGATGTTTTGAGGAATGAAGCGATCACATAACAGGCGGTAGGCAAATAGGCAGTATTGAAAAATGTTTATTCCACTGATTGTTATAAAAGCCGGATCGTGTCGGTGTCGCAGTTTTTAAGCAGTCAGTTCAGCTCAACACCACGCTACAAAAGACGCTTTAGGGTTGGGGCTGGGCAATTGATCGATTAACCTACCGATTAATCGATTAATGCTTTAATCGCGATTAATTTGTTTAACCGGTTAATCGGTAAAAATTTGACGAACCAAAACTAAATAAAAATGAAATGCTTTCACTATGCAGACATGGACGAGCACACCTATATGAAGTGAAAAAATTAGGTGAAGTATTAACTTAAGGTAAACTGTAAGGGAAAGATTCGTAACTTCAGACATGTGCAGAAGGTTACACATGTCCCAGCGACTTGAACGCCGTGCGAGTGTCCGTTTAGCGCAGCAGAAATTACTGTGAGCAATCAAAGGAGGTCGCCTATCTCGGAGAATATCAACGAACATTTTTACCTCATGGAGCTGAAGTAGCTGAAGTAAAATGTGTGAGTGTGAGTGTTTTTTAACTGTTCTGAACTATATATTGAAGCTGATTCATAATTAAAATTATGCGTCGTTTAACACATATTCAGCAAAAAACAAAATATAGATGCAATTTTTATTTTTAATCAATATTATTATGCATGGAAATGAACGAGAACGATTAATCGATTAATTAATCGAATAAAGGGTAGCGATTAATCGGGTTAAAATTTTTTAATCGATGCCCAGCCCTATTTAGGGTACTGCCAGTGCTAACTCACTTTTTCAGTAGAAATAGGAATTTCATGAAAGAAAGAACCGGACAGAAACACTTTATACGGTGGCGTAAGTCCCGAACATATATCAGCGATCCCACTTTCCTCAGTTAGGGCTATCTGCTTTGTCAGCGAATGAAGAACATTTTGATAAAATAAAGGGTTGAAAACACTCCCCGTGTCAGGTTTTCTAATCACAGTCACTGGTTGATGTCGTCCCGTAGTAATTTCCGGCCCTTCGAACGCACTGGCACTTTGTAGAGTCCCATTTCCAGCGACGCCGCGCCGCACACAAGCGAAGGTAAACAATCAAGGTTGCGGAGTGTTCCCCGTGTTGTCCCTACAACCTACCCTATACCTGCCGTCAGCGCGGTGTAACAGGATGGTCGGACAACAAACCGTCCAACACGGTTGCCGGGTGGCAGCAACATGTTGCCCGACTGTTGTTGCCGCGATGTGACGAGGTCGCCGGCAACACGATTTCCTCGTGTTGCCGGATAGAGTTGTCCCAACTGTTGTCTCAGTGTGGCAGGGCCTTAGCTAAGCGAAGCTACCATGAAGGCATCCTACGTCCACTAGAGTAACTGCCTATGTCCGCTTTCGGAGCATAGTATAACGTAATGGTGCTTCCAAGGCGGCCATGTGGGACCCTAACCGCCCTGCGGGAAGCCATCGTCGTTTCTGCAGGAGAACCGAAAGCGCGGACGGCATGGCTGCAGACGGTTGTACTGCGGCGTGCGGGGCAGAGAAATATAGTACGGCGACACGCCGCGCGTGCGCCGTCGTCCCGTCATTTGTCTTCTGCTTTTTCTATATGCCCACGGTAGAATGTAGTAGCCGACGAAAACGTCGTCCCTTCGGAAGCCGTATCTGCGCGTTGTTTGTCTGGTCCAAGGTGCCCGGATGTGCTGGTCGCGTATCACTCCGCGAGCGCCGCTGACGCGAGCAACACGATCGTCCTGCGTCTGCTTCGCAGATTTTGGAAACATGTTCTAAAATGCCGCTCGCATTATAAAACGACACGATTATACTGTATCCAGTGGCTACACATAATGTTCAATGGTCAAGAAATCTTCCAGTTCGTTCGATTTTAGTGTCGGATGCATATTTCGCAACATACAAAGCCAGAACGTATTCCGCCCGAAACTCGGCGCCTGCAAAGTCGCTTTCCCTCATGATGTTTGGATCCAGCTCGGCGCACGTGGCCCCTTCTCCGCCAATACGAAGTTGGCGGCACAAGGAAAAAGAACGCGATACCATGGTTCTGCAAGCAGAGCCGCACAGTTACTCTAGATATACCTAGAGTCACTGTATGCTGCCTGAGTATCGCAGTCGATAGCGTCCGCGGTTACTTTAATTTTAGCTTTGTTCGGCCATTTTGGCGCCGAAACATATACGATAAAAGGAGTTTTAGAGCTGCCAGCCATGGGCGTACCAACCGGGGGGCAAGGGGGCGCTTGCCCCCCAGTTCTCAGAGTGGGGGGCAAGTCATGTGTTTTGCCCCCCCCTGAAACGGCCGCCACTGGGCAGAGCAAACGCTGGCCGGCGGAGCCTAAGGAATACCAAGGGCACCGCCCACCGACCCGCGCGGGCATATTTTTAACACGCAGGCGATCCAAACCCTAGCAACGGCGCTCACGCCGGATTGGCTGGTTCGAGGAGATAGGCGCTGCCGCCGTCAACATAGGCAGCGGATACAATGCGAGTTTTCGAAGCGGTAGCGTAACTTAGTGGTAAGATGTCTGCCTCATACGTATCAGACCCGGGTTCTATCCATGGTGTGGGCATAGGTACTTCTTTTATGCTTTTTCCTCGAACATTTTGTTTTGTCGAAGCATTTGGCGATATTTACGACATTTCTTTTTCACGATTAACACTGAAAAAAACCAATGTTGTTGACGAAACATCGCTGAACTAAATCGTATGGGACTCTATTTACGGAAGTGCATGGGGGACAGCGGGGCTTGGGTTGCCGACTGGACGCTCCGAATCCGAAATTTAAATTCCCGCGCGTTGCCGAGCTGCCAATCCGGCGCGAGCGTCGTCGCTAGGGGGTCTATCGCCTGCGCCATAAAAGGAGCCAGTGACCAAAGCGCCCGGTGCGCATACACAATTGGCCCTCCCCCCCTCTTTTACAACGCCTACACAAACACACGCCGTAAAAGTTAGTGATGGACCGAATCTGCCGAACTTCAGATTCGGCAAAGTTCCGCACATGCCGAAATTCTGAAGGAAAGTTCGGCAAAAATTTGGCAAATGTCTGCGCAGGCGCACGAACGCGACGGGGCCATGGATCGCAAATGGACGCCGCGCAGTCGCGCGGTTACCATCGCACAGTTTAGTACAACCAGCGGTTACGGCGAGGTGTGGAGCAGGCGACACGGTAACTGTGCGTTTGTGAGCTTTTGCGAGTGTGGTTCTCTTCAATATTTTCTGCCTCAGGAACAGAAAATCGACCAGTAATTTACGCAGTCCACTGCGCAAGTGACGAATGATGCGGTGCATTCTGGATAACGTGATTTTTATTTGACGTTTCCATTGATGCAACGAGGTAGTTGAAACATTGACTGACAACTGACAATTACGCTCAGTGTGCGCAGCCCACTGCCGTCAAACGGGGCAGAGTCACAAGAGCTTGCCAGAATGTATGGGATGCAGCTGGCACCCTCGTAATAATGTAATACATGTTTTCTCCCTCCTTTTCTTTCCTTTTTACGTAGTTTCTGTAGTGTGTACGTTCTGTACATTTATTTGTCTGTTTTGTTTTTTCACATGTGGTGGCGGGCTGGCAGCAGACATGTACTAGCTACTCAAAAAAGTAATTAAGTTAAATTACTGAGTATTAGCCTCAAAAGTAATTTGAGTAGAGTAGAAATTACTCAAATAGAGAGTAATTCAGTAAATTACTAATTACCGTAAAAAAGTAGCAAATTACTTTTGAAGTTACTTTTATTTTTTTCTATGCTAACAAGGAAGTACTTACATAGGTTTTGATGCGTTAGCGAAATTCTGCTAGCCGAATATAAAGCGGCTTGTATTTTCACAGAAATGCTTTAATAGCTGGTTCTGCTTCTGCATGCCTAATTGTTGTGTACATCTTTTTGGTCAAGGATGTACTGCGGATGTATCATTTCACCTTTGAGGTTTAGCACTGCCTGAGCTCGATTTTGCAGACAGTGTTTGATTGCTTACAGTGTTGCGTAAAGTACGTCTAAAAACTACTTGGAAGTACAAAGTAAATGAGAGGTTATGTACTTCAAGTAAAGTAGTAAGTACACCGGGTGCAATGTACTTGAAGTGAAGTACTATGAATACAATGTACTTCCAAAGTAAAGTAGAAGTACTTTTAACACACTCTTTCAGAATGCCCCTCCATTCCCTATACAGCGTTTTTTTTCTTCTTTAACTGGTTGGTATGCATTGCTTCAGGGGAAATCGGAGGTGCATCAGTTTTTTTCGGAAAGGGCAACAAAATTAGAGGTGCATCAGTTTTTTTTTTGTTTTTGGAAATGGCGGCAACTAATACGCCATAGAGTAATTGTTTTATTCTCGCTGACGAACCATTTAACACGATCAACTTATAAGGCACTTATTTGTATCGGTCTTATAGCCGCCATTTCTTCACTCAGAGAAATGACCAGATGACGTCTCGAAAGACAGCACAAGCCAGACAGGAGCACCAGATTAACTTCAGAGAGGGTGCTGCACTTTGTTACCTCCTTTGAGTGAGGATGTAGTGTGTATACCTCCTGTAGTGGGCAAGAATTCCTACATTGGGGAGAAGCGGGGACAAGCCCTTTCTTCAAATGCGTCAAGTCTCCTTGATCTTAGGGATACAGAGAAACGCCAGTCTTCGGCGCTAATCCCACAGTTACCTCGGCCTCTCTTGCGTCGTGTCTGTTCGCTCCCCGCGCCTCGTAGCAGTGTTGTTGCAGTGGGGGGCTCGTTAAAATTTTGGGGGTTTTGGACTATCCAAATCACTTTCTTCCTCCCCCCCCCCTTTTATATGCCACATGCTTCCCCCTCTGCAAATATCAGCTGATCTTCCAACATCTTATCTCTGTTGATAGGCGAAACAACCACTAATATTCGAAAGTAATTTGTAGTTTGAGTAGAAGTCACTCGGAAAAGTAGTTAAAGTAAACTACTAATCACCAAAATAGAAATGTAATTGAAAGTTACTAAACTACCCAGAAAAGTAGTTAAACTACAGTAACTTGAGTAAAGTAGTTGAACTACGTACAAGTCGTGGCTGGCAGGCGCTCTGCGTAAGGGTTTTCACCTATCTGCCTAGCCCCGCACATGCACCACCACATGGGCCCCTTCTAGTATGTGCAAATAAAATTATTATTATTATAACAATACTGTTTTTGGCTCACAAGTTGTTTGTGCCAAAACAAAATAATATTACTTTTTAGTTCGCGTTATTTCGGGGTTTTCATGTATCTGCATAAAACTAAACATGGAACTATCATGCTCGACGTTGCACATCTGACATTCCTAACTCTCGCCATCTTCCTAAACATCCGTGTGTTGCCTAATACCAGGAACCGGAATTTTAAAGCTTAAAAACAGCACGTTGCGAATATGGAACGCACACTTTCATGCAACGCTGACGTTAAGTGACTCAAATCGAAAAACATGCATATTTACAATAATATTATTATTTCTTCTAATGAAGGCTCAGCATCGTTGCATTCGTTTTCGCGCACGAAACGGTGACTCCCAGAGAAAGTAAGAACGCAGTGATTGCCTTTATTTTAACAATGTAAACACACTTGCAGGCGTGCGCTGATGAAGCCTCAAAACCAAAACTCTCGTAGCGTGATTCGTGACTGCGCCGGCTACTAAGCAACCTCGTTGTCACGCCACTTTCTGCAAGCAAACACTAAAATTGCCAGTAAACACACAAAAGCGACATCGATACAATTATCTTGTAGAATATCACCTTATTTAGTCATAACTGTGTCAATAGGCACTACATGTTGTATTTATGTTAAGAAAAAAACACCTTTCTTCGTCAGAAAAAAATTAAATATCAATGTTAAGTCTGGTAACAGTGTATTTTTGCCGAATCATTGCCAAATCTTTAGAAAAGTTCGGCAAAAGTTGCGCCGAATTTTCGATTCGGCAAAATTTCGGTCCATCACTAGTAAAAATATGCGACCCGGGGGGGGGGGGGGGTCTGGTTTGCCCCCCACTCAAAAACAAGTTGGTACGCCACTGCTGCCAGCCCCCGCCTCCTGAAAGCGGACGCGCGCAAATTATCACCGAAGTTAGAACACGCCCAGGTCGGGACGCGCTACCTTAAATCACCGGTGACACATCACTCTAAGAATGCCACGTCTACTTACCCGCAAAACACTCAAAGAGCCAATCACTACGATCTACGAAATCAGCTCAGTGAGTTATGAGGCGGAACATCCGTTTAGACCTAAAATTGACGTCTGCGTCATGCTTGCATTGCGTAATGCAACAGCGCAGACTTCATTTTTAGGTCTAAACGGATGTTCCACCTCGTCATTCGCAGAGCTGATTTCCTAAATCGCACAAATTGGCTCTTCGAGTGTTTTGGGGTAAGTAGACGCGCAGGGATTTCTTACAGTGATGGTTGTATAAAAACAATATTAATCATGTCGCAAAACTTTGTAAAGTAAAATTTTATGAAAACATCCCAATCCTGTCATTCTGTACTAACCTTCAATAAAAGTCCCTACAGAAATAGCTTTTTTTTTTCGTTTGTCTTTAGGCAAAAACATGCTTTTTAAACGCTCACGGTGACCACAGTAAAGAAAAAAGATTGAGCCGCCATATTGGCGCATTGAGCCTGGGAGTTTCGCTACACTGGGAACATTCAGTGACTCTAGGTCTACCCCCTAATCCTTCCAACCAGAGCTCGGCGTTCTGACGTTTCCGCGCTCTCTCGTCTCCTGCTCTCCCTCAGTTTCTCAGCGCACGGTCACCGACGCCAGTACGGCGTCTGGGACGCTTCTCCGACTGCTGTGTTTGGCGTCCTACCTATCCCGCCCATGCATCGAAAGGAGATGACGTCCCAAAAGCCAGAGTGTCATGCTGTAGGATGTTGCGATCCTGGCGATGCGGAACGCAAGTTCGTCTGCATCTTGCACAGGGCTTGCGATGATGTGCAGAACGCCGCGCTCTTATTGGCTGATTGAGAAAAATAGTGGGTAGACCTCAAGGCATCTAGCATTGAGGTCTAGCCAATATACTTTCAATAAAAAACAATCAGAGCTCGGGGATTGTCCTTGCGTCACCGCAACTCCTGCAAAGGAAGCATACGACTTGCTCTCCGCATTGAGCGAAGTTCTGGAGAGAAAAAATTGTAGAAACCACAGGGCAACGTTACTAGAACCACTCAGTTGGGAAACTGCCATAGAGACTGCTCTGAAAAAGTGGCACCGATCCGTCCACGAGAACCGAGCTAATGGCGATCCCAACGCCGCCATTTCTCCCGCAGCGGTCACTCGAGGAACTGCACGTGACTTGTATTTTCGTTGTTATCGGCCATTTTGGGGCCAGAACAGATACTGTGGAAAGGGCTTCGAGGTACCGCCCCCGACTCCCAGGCGGACGCGCCGCGGATTCCGACTCGGTTAATATGCGCCTAGCTCGGGACGCGCTACCTGAAATCACCGCTGAGGCACGGTTTTATAAAAAACAATATTAATTGTACTGCAAAACTTGCAAACTAAAGATTTTAGAAAACAACACGCGCCCCCCGTTTTGTACTAATCTCCAATAAACGTTACAACAAAAAGAGTTTTTTCGTTGGTTTTTACGCAAAAACATGCTTTCTAAAAGCTCAAGGCGACTACAGTTAAGACAAATGATACAGAGTGGCGCTGTTGTCGCATTTAGCTCGGTCTCGGTGGATGCCAGCGGCCCAGGTTTCAACGGTGAGTTTCCCAACTGAGAGTTCTAGTAACGCTGCCACGGGGTAATTATCTGTGAATGCGATAGCATTTATCGTTGCCAAGGACGCTTTAAATACGGCAGGACCCGGCATGACGTCATACCCAGCGACGCTCGGAAGAACAACCCAATCCCAGACTGCGCCGCGCGCACCGACGCTTCTCATCCAAACTAAATTCAACCATGCTCCCATCGTCTGCTCTCCGCTCGGTCGTTAGGCTTAGGCTACGTCTGCTCCGTGCCTGCGGTCTGCTTCGTCTGCTCGCTGTCGCGGCTGGCTTTCGATTCGATCGGCGCACCAAAAGATGTTTCGATGCAGACCCGCATTCTCATCACGGCGGAGTGAAACCAACATCTTCTCGAAGCAGAATTTGTACGGCTTTCTCAACCCGCGATTCCATTCTCAGCGTTCGTGCGTACGATGACTGACTCGCGATCGCTTTCCAAAGCCGCGCTACGACGACGCGTTCGAGACGACGTTCCAGGCGCGGTCGCGCGGTGTCGAGAGCGTCCGCTACACGCCGACTTCCTACTGGTCAGGCAAGTGTTGGGCTCCAAATCTCGCCAGTTCGACATCCATTCAGTGGACGCCGCCATCGCTGCCATGAATAGGGGCAAACAACGGCGTTGCCACGGAAATGCCCTGGCAACGAGGGTTGTTTGCCCCAATCGCTACCCCTTGACGAGCTCCCCATTGGTTGAGAAGAATTCGTGGCCACGCCTACTTCCGTTACACTTCGCTCCATGCATGTATGGAGAATACGGACGCCACCTCCTGCCCCTTATAACCTCCTTGATCGTTGCACGTACGGGCAGGTGTTCGGTCTCGACAACCAAGAACTGGAACACATCTATTTTATATTTCAGCCGGGGAACCTGAGTTGGCACCACTTCAGGTTCCCTGCCATTCGCGGGAAACCTGACATTGGTGCATAGGTCATGACTTCAATTTTTCCGCTGAACTTAGCGGGAAAACTGCTGCCGCGACGTCAGTTTTTTCGGTAAATTTAGCGGCTAAACTGTTTCTGTGGCCCGGAAACAGGATACGCCTTGTAGCTTAAAATATTGAGTAGTAACTTAATAATGCTATCGCATTACAAAAAAAGCACGAGAGAACGCGAGTGTCGCCGTTGTCGCGGCGTCCCAACTCCATGCCTCCCGACGCTTCCGTGGGCTGTCAAACTGGGAGAGACCTGCAGAGAGCAGGCGACTGCCACATCCATCACCGCTGGTTGTAACGCCGCCGGGATCGCGGCCGACGACAGCATGACGGTATCACGACGCTTCTATGACGTCATCACGTGTCTTAAGCACCGTAAGAGTGCAGGGCGTGGCGACTCCCGAGCAACTTTATCATCGTTCGGTAGCCAATCAGGTTGCTGTATTAGCAGACGAGAAAACCAAAAGAACGAATACCAAAGCGTGAACATTCTGGCCACGTTCTGCGTTTCTTCACTCTAAAAACCCGTCAGTCTGCTTTCCGGCACAACACTCGGATATCTGATCACCGCAACTTACGGATGCAGCTCAGTGAATGACAATGCCGAAACATATATTTAGACCAAAAACGCAGTCTGAGTTGTGACATTAAGCAATGCAAGCGTGACGTTTTGCGTCGGCGCGTCCGGCGTATCCGACGGATGCGCCGGCACAATCTCGCAGAAAACTCGAGGTACGCTAAGCACTTCTATGAGTTGTGAATGCCAGCAGCATGCACGCCGCCCTTCCGCTCCCTTATTTCGTCTGCGGCGTATTTGCGTCGACGGCAGATCGCGCGCTCTCTTCGCCGTTCTGACCTGTGACGCTTCGTATTCACCGACGGATTGATCCGCGGATGGATTGATCACGTGAAGACATGTCTGCGGTTCGTCCGCTCTCCCAAGAGCATCCACACGAGGTAGACGACGAGCAGACTCCAGCGAGGACGGACCGAACTTGTTCGCGACCCCACAGTGTCGCGAAACTCCAACATTGCACCGTGGCATCGTTGTCCAAGAGAGAAATCAACGTTTGCTACCGTGATAAAATAATCGTACGCCACTGTTGCGTGCAGATCGGCACAAAACACCGTAATAGGCTTCGCGCGAAGCGCCACTAGCTTTACTAACCTCAAGGCATCACAGTGACACAGGCATGGTCCTGCTTGAGAAGGCTTCGGCGGGGAACGACGAAGTTCTGGGCTCGCGGAGGGATGTTTGGAGATGCCTTCACGCACTCCGCGCTCGTGCACAACACTCACGTTCACCACAGCCACAAGAAAGGTTTTGCTCGGTGAAAGCCCGATTCGACGTGCAAGAATCATCGCGGCGTGCTAGACGAGTTTCGACGGGAGCTTCTTGACACGGACCCGGAGGAGTACAGGAACTTGCGTCGCGTCAGCCGGACAAGGTTTCTGCAGTTTCTTCACGCGTGAAAGCAAGAATCGCGCGACAAATATGAACCAGCGAATGCACAAAACACAACGATGCGCCATTTTTGTTTTAATCGTCTGAAAAAAACAACAACAACAAGAAAACATTGCACCGTTGCCAGACTAAACACTTTTCAAGTCAATCTCCCGCCAAATATCCGCCAGTAAAAAGGTGCTATCAGTCCGTGAGTCCACGGACGAGGCGCGGATCGCAGGAATCGGTGACGTGACGGTCACGTGGTACACGGTCCGCGGACGAAAATCGCGATTCGGTTCGTCGTGTGAATCGGCTATTACCGGCGCGCTGCAGCGCGGACACGCAGCGCCATGGGGTGGGCAGTCGTTGAAACTGACGCGCAGCGTCCGATGGGAGCCTCGTCTCTGGAAACTATGACGCTCGCCAGCCAATGGGACCGAAGCCGAAATCCATCATCTTCACTCCGCTCCTTCGGGATCGGGGAAACTATAGACCGTTTTACTGAAAGAGGGCGAGAGAGAAAGGGAAAGGGCTACCGGCGCTTTCCTCCTTTCTGGCTGTGTAGAAAGAGTAAAAGTCCCGGATGAGAGGCTTGGTCGGTGTTGGGTGTCTGCCATGCCCCAACTTCGTTCGCGCTTTCTTTTCTGTTTTAAACTCGCAAACTTAATTAGAGCCATGGTATTGGATGGCGACAGTTCCCCGGTCATCGGGACATCATTGCTCGGTCTTAGGGTGCACGAATAACGACAGAAAGCGTCGAATACTGTCCGAGGACCTACGTAGCTTGCACGGAATCCGGCAAGGCGAGAGCGGCTGCACATGACGCCGGTCTCGGCGGCAGTGGATTGCGTCCGTAAACTGAAAAGCGTTTCCTCAACGCCATCCTCTCGACTGTGCTCGGAACATTTTGTGAATGGAGCGCGCACCGAATGCTGTACCGCTGATGAACATGGGGTACGCTCGCAAGGTGCGTGCCAGTTTTCTCGTGATAATTGCTGTTTCGGCTTGTAAAATTTTGTAACTAAATTTATCTTAATATTGATAATTTGCGGTGGTGACTGACTCAATTTTATCATCTACAACACTTAGTTGAAGGCTCATTTTCGCCGCCGGGTGAGCCTATAAATTGTTGAAAAGGTAGTTCTATCGGTTTTCCTGAATCGCGATCTCCTGCGCGATACCAGAGAGCCGGCAAAAGCGCTCCTTGGAGTGCCGCTGGTGGGTTGTTTCCGTTGATTGGGCGCTTTGAAGCGCTGGATAGTCGCTGCAGGGTACGCCTCGTGTGTTGCCGATCTGTGTTTTCGAGCCCAGTGTGCACGTTTCTTTGTTCGAGTCATGGCATCCGCCAGTGCGGCGACAGGGAGAACAGCGGCAGCGAACGTGTCAGCGATAGAAATTGGTGGTTGGTACGCAAAAGATTGCATCAAATAGTAAAATAATTCGTGGCTGCCTTGAGGCTTTCCGCGGTTCGATATAAGTACATCTAGAACGTCTTCGTCGTTCATCCACAAGGAAATATAGGAACACGGACACGCAAGATAAAAGCAGCGCGGCAAAACGATTTGTAGCAGCTCCGGGTGTTTACAAAAGTTAATTGAGGTTCCCGTTTCGTGTATCGCTTGTTGATTACTACTAAACGGCTACGTTGAAATAGGCCAATTGCA
This sequence comes from Ixodes ricinus, assembly GCA_037355805.1. Taxonomy (NCBI): domain Eukaryota; kingdom Metazoa; phylum Arthropoda; class Arachnida; order Ixodida; family Ixodidae; genus Ixodes; species Ixodes ricinus. Next base: position 960 of record JAZHYW010059890.1, on the reverse strand, counting down.
AGAAAAAATTGATGAATGGTTCATTATTTCCAGTCATACGGAAAGCGATGGAGCTTAGATACATCGCAGCCGCACTCGCCTTGCCGGATTCCATGCAAGCTACATAGGTCCTCAGACAATATTCGGCACTTTCTGTCCTTATTCGTGCACCCTATCACCGAGCAATGGTGTCCCGATGACCGGGGAACTCTCGCCATCAAAGACCATGGCTCTAGTTAAGTTTGCGAGTCTAAAACAGAAAAGAAAGCGCGAACGAAGTTGGGGCACGGCAGACACCCAACACCGGCCAAGCCTCTCATCCGGGACTTTCACTCTTTCTACACAGCCAGAAAGGAGGAAAGCGCCGGTAGCCCTTTCCCCTTTTCTCTCTCGCTCTCAAAATGGCGCTACCCACGATAAAACGGTCTGTCGTCGGTGATAGGCCAAGAACGAGGTGGAAGCTCCTGCCACCCCTTTCCACTTCAGCGGAGCGAACGGCGGAGAGGAGGTCGCCTCCTCCCGCGTTCGCTGTCCTAAAGTGGAAAGAGGTGAGAGGAGCTTCCACTTCGTTCTTGACCTGTCACCGACTATAGGTGCCGTTTGGCTAGGCTTCTCGCGTGGTTTCAAAGCTGGGAGCCGGCTTCACTTGAAGAAACAAATTAAGGTGCCGTTTGGTGCAAGGCTTCAAACCTGATGACGTCGGCTCGCTTCATGGGACAGTTAACGCTTTCGCATTAAAAGCTTCATACATACTAAAGGTCTGTGTACTGCGCTTCGTGTCATGTGAGGAACCTCTCTTGCAATTGACTATAGAACAAGTAAAGCAGACGAAATTACTTCTGCGGCAGCTCCAGTCTTCGCCTGTGTAGCCAGTCAAAAAGTTGGAGAACCGGCTACAGTGCTGACAAGTTTTGCACAATATCCCCTAATTACTTCACGTATAGGTAGCCGCACTAATTTTCTTGTCAGTCACCGCGAATG
>JAZHYW010059889.1:0-22727 GCA_037355805.1 Ixodes ricinus | reverse complement strand
TGATTGCAACGGCGATAGAGACGCCGCTCGGAGCTTCGCTCATTCCTCTGAACAGCGGCCGAGCCCGCGCTGCTCCGCGCGCCCTGCGGCACGGGCAGTCCTAGCGATTCTCTCGCGCGACTCCGCGAAGTGTTAAACTTAAAACAATCACACGTACTTCCGCATATTCGCGACTCCAGCAAAACGAGCGACACGCCTAGCGGGAAAACACTGAACTGGCCGGACCAGGTGCGCTCTCGCGATTTCCTGCTCGTCTCTTCTGGCTTCCGTGTTTGCATGTTGTCGGTGGATTGCTGCGACAGAACAGTTCTACCGGTGTCTGTGTCGTAACCGTAGTATCGCCTTGTGACCCAGGTTGCTCTGCACGCGACCTGATGGAACCGCGTGAGCCAGACATTCTGCGTTTTCTCCAACGTTCATCAGCACAGTGGAAGGGCGAGTGGGCAGTCCTTGCCTCGCTTCCTCGAAGAAAGTCAGGCCTCTGGGCTCGCTTACCCCAACACATCGCCGCAGGTTCGAAACGTGGAGAATAAAGCGGTTGGAGTCTATTCCCGCTCGCTGATGCCCCCAGCGTTGTGCGTTGAGCTGGCACATGGCACGGCACGACCTGGATTCAACCGCCATATTTGCCCGATAGTGGCGCTCCCCTATAGGTCATGGAGTCGCCTTTACCTCGGAGATGGCGGCGCGGGGGGCCGCGCAAGTGCCTGTAGCGGACTCCGAGCCACGGGCAGGGTGTCGAACCGAAATTTTTATCGGTTCGGTTCCGGTTCAGGTTCACAGATTTCGGTTCAGCTCCGGTTCAGTTCCGGGGAGCAAAAAATAACGGTTCGAACCGGTTTGAACCGGTTCGAACCGGTTTGAACCGCAAAACTGAGAATATATTTTCCGCGTTTCTTTGGTAATAGGCACTATTTCAACAGTGAAACGAGTATCTAGCTTTTTATCATTCGTAGAATCCACTTTTATTTTCAGGTAGAAAAATAAATTGCGTTATTTAATTTGAATGAAACAGTAAAAGAAAGCTAGATTAACATATATGACTCAGCATCTATTTTTTTTTACCTCAGTCGCATATATTTTACCTGAAGCAAAAGGTTATCAGTTTGGAGATCGCCTAAAATACCCGTTAATGCTAAAACTTTGCGCGGCAGTATTAAAAGTAGACTCCTGCTGTGCCTCTTGAACTTAGGAATTAATTACAGTGCATAAAATCATGAAATGAGCACGTTCTCGCCATATATACCCTGAAATCTAGTTTACAAAATACGTTTTACAATATATATGATAACGACTCAACTGAGCTAAAAGCAATAATATTTTCAAAATGCCAAAACAGTTTTAGGACAGGGTCTGTCCTAAAACTGTTTTGGCATTTCAGTCTACCTTTTATAGAAACACTGAGCCGCAATAACAACGCTTACTTTCCTGACCAATATTCTTTACACTCAGGACCGTTATGCATGCAAATAATCATGCAAAAAAGAGGGACCTTTGTACTCAGATCGGATCTGGCCTAAAATAGCGCGTACCGAAAAGAACAATTTTGACATAGCTTGGTTTGAGGTTTATTCTTGTCAAGATATCGGTCAATTCAATTTACAAATAAACATGACCCTTGCTATTTTTTATATTTTTTGTTAAATAGAACAAAGTAGTATTTCATACTCTGCTCGACATTACAGGTACTTAATTGGTCACTTTCTGACGGTCTGCGTGCGCAATCGTCATAGTTCTGCCACGCGCCACTGTGTACTTTGTTTTCGTCCAGCCCACAGACACATAAAATTTTTGTTCATCACATAAAAGGAGAAACAGACTTCTATATGTTTGAGAAGTTGAATATGCGTCAGGAAGACATATGTTATTTATATCAGCTTCATAATAAAACATTTGTTTAAGGTTCTCCCAAATCACTTCTATCGAGGATAAAAAAGCCGGAAAAAATTTGCAGAGCATATATCAGATACTTCCGGGGTGCATTTACTTATGATGTATATCTTTAGGGTGATCGGCCCTTCATTTATGTTGTCAAGTCTTCAGGCAGCAATAAAATATTTTTTATTGTCATTAATAATTTTGACTGTATGAAGTTCACATAGCCGCTTGAGACTGACATGGAAGTATGATACTCGAGAATACGCCATCTGTTGAGTCTGCGGAACACGCTTTTCTGTTCGCAGTTTGGCAGTGTGAAACACCGGGTCGTGGGCTACGCCAAAAAGGACTGTGTGCTCACATTACAGATCTGAAGGCAAATACACGAAATGTGCAGAAAGAGAGATAATAAATGGTATTCTTCTAAATAATCCCATACAGGACGCCTTACTGCAAAAATAAACGTATTGAAATGCAGGTTTTAAACGTAAACACGTTTGACAGAACTCCGTCTGGCTGGGTCAAAAATTTGAGAAATACATACCTTCACCAACCAAGTCATGAAGATTTAGGAGCCAGACGTTTCAATAGGTCGGGCTCAATAAGTCGACAGCCACTTAAGGCTGCGGTCCCACGGCAGCCATCTTGAACAAGGCGTTAGTTCAACCAATAGATGGCGACACGCACCCGTGGGGTGGCCGAAACATTGGTTCACGGTGGGATGGCTCGAGCACCATCACGTTCCCCTCGTGGCCTTGCTCGCGCCGCTGCCAGCTGGGCTCAGCTGGCTCAATAGCGTGGCCCAGCAAACTCATCTATGCGAGAATGTCAGGCTGATATAGGGACATGCGGTTCGGCGGTTGCGACGGGCTTTCGCAATAAATCTTAGCAAGAAGGAATCAATTGTTGATTGACGTGTCAATATTCTGTCAATGAAAAATTCTTCTACAGGAATGCACGCTCAGTAGACTCAGTCTTCCAAGACACCAGTGGAAGCGGACGTCTAGTAAACTGCTTCGCGATTTACGGTATTTACCTCGCCATTATAATGACGACTGAAAAGTGACGTAACGAAATATTGTGTTTCACGGGATCCGGAATGGTTGTTACATTATAGTTCCCAGAAAACAAGCGCCGTTGCAATATTTTCGGAAGTACCGACACACATTATGTTGTAAGTACAGCTTAGGAGGAATATGATGAAAAGCATCAGTATAAATAGGAAATCAAATTTTAGGAGTTTTACGTGCCAAACCAACGACGGGCATCTGGCACGCCCCAGCGGAGGACTGAGGATTAATTTGGACCACCTGGGGATCTTTTGACGTGCAACCAAAAGCTCGGTTACACGGCGCCTCCTCCGCAATAAGCCTCCGTCAGATTGCGGGCACCTCGGCCGGGATTCGAACCCGCCACATGGGGATCCGTAGGCCAGCGTTCTCGCCTCGGAGCCACCGAGGCGGCTACAGTATAAATAGGAAGACGCTTATTAGCCATGAAGACACTATGATTGAGCGGCGTTTAGTGACGGCAAGTGATGAGCGTTCGGGAATTTATAAGTTCACATGATTGCTAACTATAGACATGCGGACAATAAAGACCTATTTTGTCGGGAGATGGAGTTGCGGTGATGACCTGATATCGGACGACTCGTGGCAGACGTACAAGCAAGTTTCGTCTCAGCGAATGGTAAGCGTCAAGTGTCAAGCACAGCACGTCGCTACAGACGTTGTTGACGTTTCGAGCACTTACTGCTTTCGACAAAAGTGTTGGCACCTGGGCTAACTTTGCGGAAAGACTCGAAGTTTTCCTCGAGTCCAGCGCCATTATGAACAGTAACTGAAAACGATCCACTATTCAGTCGGTGGGTGCATGGCGAAACGTATCCGCATCTGTGGAGTCATGGTCGATGCGTACTCTAAGTGGTTGGAAGTTTACACGATGCTTGCCACGACGTACAAACGCGTCATTGACGTTCTACTCACTCGTTTCGCTACTCTTGCCCTACCGAAAATACTTTTCCCTGATAACGCGCCGAATCTCGTTTAAAAAAAAATACACAAGTTTCTAAAAAAAAACAAAAAAAAACGGCATCAGGCATTACATTAGTTAACCATACCATCCTGCAACTAACGGGCAAGTAGAACAGATGGTGTGCGAAACGAAGAAAGCCCTCTTGAAGCTTACGGAAGAAGCAGTTCAGTGAAGAATCGCCAAGTTCTTGTTCCGGCACCACATTACGGTCTCATCTTCCACGGGGAAAACAGCAACCAAAGCAATGTTCGCCGGACGAAGAGCCACACCCCTCGATCTCATGCCACTATGACCTACGAACGAAGATCGAGAGATTCCCAGATTGGGAGTAATGGCAGTTTATTCGATCGGACAGCTCGTCTACGTGAGGAATTTCAGCGGAAGTCCGGCCTTTCATGTAAAACTTGAGTAGAAAAGGCTCCATGTTGTTAGGCCAGATGGTGTCATCCCTCTGAAGACGTTGGGTATCAATGCCCTTGAGTGTAAATATAACGAAATCACAAAAATCTCTTTGTGTATTGTGTAACTGCCCTTGTATTTGGTAGTAGAATCTATGGTGGTGATTTGGACCTTTCACACCAGGCTCTTTTTTATTTTTCGCCTCATACTCTTTTGCGGTTTCAGTAGGCTTCAAGAATCTCTTGGAACGGGGACGCTTCACCTCAACAAGGCCATTTGTTCCAAGCCGTCCATCAGGGGATGCTGCTAGAAATCCGTCCTTTATATTAATGAATAAGCCGCACTTCTGCACAGCGCAGTTTTTCTGTTCCACGTACAGTTGTAAAGCATCATCCTCAATGATTCTACCATATTCTGTTGCGGGTGAAGAAAAGTATTTGGGTACACGATACTTGAAACAAGTCTGGCACTGTACGTTGTGGTTCGACACCCACTAATGTCGTCATCCTTATAGAGCCTCATCAATTAATCATTACCTCGTCACCTCATATTGCTCTTCGTCAACAGTAAGTACAATAGGCTACCGCCATATTACAATCCAAGAATTGAAAAAAATTAAGTCGTGCAGTCCTTCATTATGTTTATTTTTTATATAATATTACTACGTTACATTACCTCGAGACGATCGACGTCCGTCGTCGATCTGCAAATATACCTGTATATAAATTAGACGCACAATCACAAAAAACACAGCGTGCCGCCTCTTTTCTTTGGATCGTCTTTTTGAAATCAGCGCAAGCTCGCGTGTTCTCTCTTCTGAGATAGTTAGAACGGTCGCACATAAAACCCGCGTTTCTCCTACCCGACCGCTTCCTTCTCTCATTATGTGTAGTTGGTTATAACTAAATAAGCTATAATAATGGTGTATTATTCATATTTAGTTTCAGTTTCAGTCACGGGAAAGGCGGTTCGTGGGCACTAGTGCCACTAGCGGGAACAATGAGGAAGAGGCAGGTGTCAAAAGGTAGTGGCTTGTGGAACCCACGGGGCTTACGTCATGGCCCCTTCAGGTATTACAAGCTCCTTAAACAAGGGCATGAATAGTGTCATTAAATAAGCTACACTTCAGAGTAACGACACTCGGCCATATCGTGGCGTAAAATCATGGTTGCCAGTGATCTGAAGCTTTATCTAAAATCACAGGAAACTCTTTTCTGTCCTCCACAAATGTTTAAACAGTCCGCGACAGAGCAAAGCAATATTGCATCAGCTTCCTAACACCGGATAAAATGCTGAGGAAGTCGCACTTTTGAATCACGACGATCGGCAGTTGCGTTTGCTCTGCACTAGACCCGAAATGGCGGCTCCCACAACAATGTTGGGGAACGGAGTGCCGATACTCCAAGCGCAGCTCACTTAGTGGCTCTAGGCGTGAAGTGAACTCGGGTGTATTCTTTTCCTTTTCGTCTTTATTGTTTATTGATTTCAATCATTTCGAATAATGAACACAATATATCACACTACGCTTGTGTAATTATTTATCTTAGATTTATTAACCTGACCCAGTACTTAAACCATTTATTTGTCGATAGTAAATCTTCCAATATATTTTCTAAATGTGAAGGCAAAAATACACGGACACTGATGATGATACAAACGCCAACGCCGCCCTCGAAAATTTCTTGAACTTTAGAAATGAGCAGTTTGTCTGCCATCCGGCAGGTAGCGCAATAAAACACCCAAACAGTTTTTAATTGTTTTTAAAACTAACTAAGCTCTACACCTATCAAGAAACCAAAGCAAGATCATTGTGAAAGTCTAATACATCGCAATGTTTATCTATTCCATACAATAAATATTATTAGATGCCGGTAAATCTGCTTCATGTCCATAAAAGCACATCTAAAGAACCGGCAATCATGTTTGTGTCCATCCTCAAACAAAAATTAGAGATGTTTACTGAAAACAAAAGCCGCTATTTTGTAAATCAGATATTAACCCTTCTTTATGACAACATGATTACCCATCGAATAGTATAAATATAGACAAATGTGATTTTTTGCGTCTAAGAAGGATGCAATTTTGCCTGAACTTTATGAATTTTTTAGAGAAACCAAATGCGAAATTGCGAAAAAGGGCTTCGCTATGCAAATCAGCACATATTTAATTGTCTCTGCATAAGAGGTTGATCAATTGTGTTGACAACCCATACCGGTGCATTCGTACTACCAAACGATGTTAGTCTGATTTTACCATTTTCATTGGTTTTTACGCGAGTCTTACAGCAAAAGTTATACGTCAATCCTAATTAAATTTAACACACGTTTGTAGGTTTTATATATCAATAGCTATAAGAAGTTTCAAGAAACAAAAAAATCAGCAGAACCCATCCTTTGGGAATGATTATCTACGTTAATGCGAATAGCATCAAACGGTGCGGAGTTATGCGCGTTCGTCAGGTGGCCGGCACACTCTGAGATACGCCAGCCCACTCTTGAGGCGATTCTAAATTTGTTGACACTTTCACAGCCCTGCGCACGATCTCCGCAGCCCAGCACGTGCGTTTGTGTCACTTAGGAAGGCGAGCAAAGCACGCGCCATACGCACAAACACTCAAATGGTACCGACCAGACTTTCTGGCGTCTCAGCTAGTCTCAACCAACGGTACTCTAAACGGTTGTTTATATCTTTACCATAGGACGCGCCTTACAGCGCTGTCACAGCTACCGGTGCGCGCGCGTTCCATGCACGAGGATCATTCCGCTCTCGTGCAGGTAGCATGACGCTACATCGCCGTCTCCCGAGCGCGGGAGAGGGTGAGCTAGCCTCAGTGCATGGAGCCGCGCGCGACCGGAATGAGCCCTCGTGACATGCGCTACACGCGCGTCGATGGTAAAGATATAAACAGGTGCTTAGAGTGCGCTTGAATGACTGCCTTCATAGCTCTGTGGTTAGCGCGTCTGCCTGCTGATCAAAGGGTCAACGGTTCGAATCCCAGCCGGCGCCGGTCTTTTTTATTTATTTATCGACCCGCGGCGTAAGAGGTTAGATAGCCAGATAGATAGATAGATAGAATAGATACATAGACGAAAAGTGCGTGAAGTATCCAAAGAATGCTATTCGCATTAATATTCGCTATTAATGAGTTTCAGCATTAAATATGCCATAGTTGTCCAGAAACTAGCTCGTGAATATGCTTCCGTAAAGCCAATTTTCCAAGAGGTCAATTTCCGAAACTAAAAAGAAAATGAATAAAAGGGCCACGCTGTGCAAAGAAAACACTCTTTATCTACAAACCATTAAATTTTGGAGCAAATTTCTTTACACGATAAACTCTCCCCTTTGTACTACCAAACCATGTATGACCAAAAACACCAATATTCGCAGATCCTCCGCGATCTCGCTTTTTGCTTCAGAAATATATATCCTATATCCAAATTGGGCCCATTGCCTATTCTATAAGGTGACATGAGTTAAATATTTTAGGTAGTGACTTAGCGTCAGAATCGCGCTGCCAACAAGGGCACATACTGTCATTTTTCATGGCCGCCGTGGGACCGCAGCCTTAAACATCGGAGTGTGTCAACGGATTAGAGCACTCTGAAGAACTAAGAAGTCCGAGGACACCTAAGCACTCTTATGAGTTGTGAAGGCGAAATCATGAATGTCCTTCTTCTGCTCCCTTAGTTCGTCGCTAGCCAATGGGAACGTAACGCGGTAACGCGTTACGAGTAACGGCGTTACGGGAAACGTAGTAACGTAGTCTTTAGATTTTCAAAACAGTAAACAATAACGTACCTACGTTAGCTATTTCGATTAGCAGCTAACGTAATTAGGTTACTCGTCGCCTATTTCCAAGACTTCAAAAACAAAAATATTTCAAATTGTTTCGTGTTTTTAGGCGCTAAGTCGTGTCAATTCTTGCCCTCATCTCGACATAACTTTCAAATCGTGACAAATGTTGAAGGTAGTACGTTCTGACGTTTTACGTCGAGACAGTAGACAGCTTTAATAATAAATAAAAAATAACCTGCGTTACTTCCTATCAAAAAGAATAACGCGTATTCCTTTTATTTTTAAGTCGCATAAGTCTGTAACGCGTTCCTTTTATTTGCAAGTATCGAATAACGAATTTCGTTACTTTTTCGTGGTTGCTTTAACGCTTACAACATTGGTTAACGTTCTCCATCTCTCCGCTGCGTAGTAGGCTACTAAATGCGGCATCAGTAGAATAACCTAGAGGCGTACTGCCTCTAGGTTCCTAGGAGGCAGTACGCCTCCTAGGAATAACCCTAAGGTTCAAGTACTGCTCGTTAAAAATTAAAATCTCCACCAAGTGCTGTCGCCCCTTTATTGTATTTGACGGACTGTCCAAGCCAGGCGATATTTTTCTCCGCAGCTGCCTCCGGACCTGGGTGGACTGCAGCAGATCCTGTTCGATGTCCCAACGACGAGTCCCAACGCGCCCAACCCTGTGACTGCGGGGGAGAAGCGTACCACAGGCAACCGCTACGTGGTCTTTGGATTGGCTCTCTTCGTGGTCATCACCGTCGGATTCCTGGTGGCCGCTTTAGTTCTTCGCCGGATCCACACGGATCATGTGTGCGTTACCAACGCCTGTGCTGTCTACAGTGAGATGCTCTCGCAGAGCATCAACACGGAGGCCAACCCCTGCGACGACCTGTACAGCTACGTCTGCGACGGTTGGACGCGCCAAGAGAGACTTTCCGTTTTTGACACCATCTATAAGAGGTACGTGTTATAACCTAGTTTTACGCTAACGGTTGTCGGTTGACCTAGCGTCTAAAGCTGCTACTAAAGCTAAAAGTAACTTCATGTAGGAGGAAGTGGGACAGCACCCGTAGCTAAAAGCCCAGGGACGGTCTGTCCCAAGGCACGACTCTGAGGCATGGTGAGGACTCAGGCCTGTCGGGGGCGCCGAAGGCCGCGCCGGGAAGAAGTAAATACAACCAACTCGAATGGTTCTGCACTCTAGAAAAAGAAGTCCTTGGGACCAAATGTTAACCTTTGTTGCCTACTTTAAAACTGTCCATGCAGATCAAAACATGTTGCGTTTTGCAACCATTGGTATTCAGCTGAGACCCAGGATCTTTTTTCTTAGCTTTCAGGAATGTAAGTTGTATTAATTACAGAACGTCCACTAGAGTGGACAGCGCGCGCTGGGGTACAAGATTCATTTCGTCCCATGACCATAACTTTGGCTTTTCCTTTTGAACTCGAAGTATTTTTTCTTGTAGCCGGAGCTTGGGCTTCCGTGTCGCGATCGTCATCATCACTTTCATTACTTTGGCTGGTATCTTCCGATCTATCATCACACCTGCCTTGATCATCCTCCATGGCATAATCGATGTCAGCATCATACGCTCTCTAAAAAATCTCATCACTACCTGCGGCAGACCGTCTTTAGTCACGACATCGATTCCTGAGTCAGATAGTGGACATATCATCAAGCATCGCTGTATACCACCGACAACGACGAATTTAGGTAAGCAGAGCGGTCTGCCACTAAAACAGTTCAAGCGCAATACAGTCGACGTTTTTGCATTGAATGTGAAGACTGTGGCGCTTGAATTCGTTACAGCAACAAATTGGACCCTTCCAGTATATATTCAGCGCCGTTGTTCAAAAACAATTTGTAGCATTGCACATGGCCTCGAGATGCTGTGTCTGGTGTTCACCAGAGTGGACAAGCCACAATAAACCACTTAGCTGAGTAATGAAGACTGTCGAACACTGTCATATTAATACAGATTACACCTTCAAGACTTTTTGGCATGAGTCTTTAAACCCCAGTCAATCAGGTTATTTCAACATGGTTACGACGCCTTTGCCACGATCCACGAGTTGCGCTCCACTGAAGAAACATGCCTCGCACAGGTCTATTGGTGCTCAGTGCACTGTCAACATTAAGGCCTGTCACACTCGCGCAACCAGTACGACCGAGAGAGACGAGATACGTTAAAACCTTAAACTGTCCTAGGACGAGTGGAACACCACTGGCATTCTGGCGCTATCTATGCGGTGACCCTGGAACTGCATTTCACAAGAGCGAAGGTTTTATGGACTTCCGAGGTCAAATGTGCGTAGTGCACTATGCAACAAAGGCTCGTTTATGATCGTTGACAAAAGGATTTTCGAGCCAAGGAGAAAGGATAGTGCGCGAGACAATCAGAAAACATGCTCGAACCGCCAAGTTTACACTGCTACCCAATAGATGGCGCCAGTGTGTCCTCTGGTTGTAAGAGGTTTTAATGAACCCAGTTTTAGAGGTCGCAAGAGTGTGAACGGGCCTTAATTTACACAGTTAAGTGTGTTTTGCAGTGTCTCTAACTCACACCCTAACATCCCTAGAAAAGTGTGTTTTGGACACAATAACACCCATGTAATGGGTGTTCAAGCAATCATAACCCCCTACAAAAGTGTGCACGGGTGTAAAGGGTGTACTGGTTAACTGATTTACGTTTGACTGTGAACGACTGTGTTAGGACCGCTTGTGACTGCTTATGATAGAAGCACTGGCGCCATCAGTCAAAAATCCTTAGTACACTTCCGACCCGCGTATAACCAGACTGAGAGCTTTTGTAGTATTTGCAAGATTAAATCTACGAAGGTTAGTTGTAACATTTTCAGATTTATTTTAGGTCCATTGTGAAATTTGTAAATCTATGCAGATCAGAATGGTACCAAGACTTTTCAATAGATTATGCGCGAAATGTTTTTATTCTCACTCACATAGGCAGTAACAAGCAGTCGTAACGTAGTCAGTCACAGTCAACTGAAAATGTACGAAAGAGCCACATTTTCTGTATCACTTGTCATGCATACACAGCTAAATGAAGTATCAAAGACTACAAAAAGACAAAGAAAACCACTGAGGTTTTGCAGAGGGCCAAGAAAACACCAATTTTTTTTTAGTCAGTAATACGCTACATTAGCTATTTTAATAAGTTGTTCCCTCGGCTACCAAGCCGCTCGTGAAAGTTAGTACCGTCGGTTCTACGTCAGCGCGCATTACGTCGAACTAAGGTATTGGGGCGTACCTTTTTTTTTCTCTGAAAGTGTAGGAATTCTATGCGATTTCTTTGGAATAAAGAAGAGAAGAAATAACGCCACTTTGTGTTATCGTGTCATCCGCTGGTTCTAGATGGCAACAAGCTCCGCCCATTGGCCAAACTCTCTCAGTATGAACGTCTCTGAGGCGGGGCCGCGTTATCCAGAAAACGGTCGTAGCATGATTCCTAGCGGGACTAGTGATGCATAAAAACTAATGGTCATTCTGCGTCTATGTTCGGGCGTTCGAACTTCTAGTGGCATCCCTCCGATTTGCTCGTTTGACCCAAAGCAAATATTTGCCTTAATGGGGCACTAACCCATTTTCTGCGATAGTTGCTGTATGATCATAACTTCGATCTATGAGCCCTAAGCATCCTAAAGAAAACATTATATTTATACGTGACCGATTTCTCGATTAAAGTCGGTATCAAGGATCGACTACCTCGGAACTATCGAGGAGAAGCGCTTCTCTGGCTTGGATGGATGAAGCTGAACCCTTTGAATCGGGCGGCGGCTTGCGCCACCTAGCCAGTGTTTTCTCTTTTTTTATGCTAACATTTATTTAGTATAGAGTTACATATCTAGATATTTATTTTTATAAGCTACGATCCGTACGATCGGAAGCACCTCTGTGCAGCTGGATGCACACACCTTCCGCCCTACGGGTCGCCCGGAAGGGAATAAGAAAATACTCATCCTTTCCTCGACCTATGACACCAGTCAGATAGTCTCTTCTAGGTTAGCTCCACCTATCCCGTGTCCATTTTCTCCTCACTATCCTTAAATCCCAGTGCGTTTGGTAAATTAGTCTCCTCTTCAGCTGCTACAGAGTGAAGCCCATTATAGTAAAGTATAAAGTGCTCAGCCGTCTCCTCCTCCTCTCCATACGCTCCACACACCGTATCTACTTCGTATCCTACTCTATATGTAAACGACTTATTTTTCGCGGGCTCAATATTTCGCGATTAAGATCAAAGCTGAAGTTTTGGAATAATTCGCGGGTTCTAATTTTCGCGACGCAGTGGGATCTCAATACAGGTTCCAATGTGTTTCACATTTTACCGAGAATTGTTTCGGTCGCAGGACACTGATTTTTCGCGAATCTGTCAGGTCGATTCGCATCGAAAATTCGCGAAATTAGGTCCTCGCTCAAATTAAGTCGTTTACAGTATGTCTTAGCGCTCGTTCACACAGTTTCGTTTGGCTGCGTTAAGACCGCTTGCGTCGAGCTGTTGCTATGGCGACCCTTGCGACGAGCCGATGGGGAGGCGCTGTGCTGCACGACGCAACGCAGCGCAACGCAGTCGACGCAACTGTGTGAACAGCCTTTAGTCCGCAATACTCCAGTCCTCGCTTCGAACAACAAGGAGCTCCCTCTAGAATTGTCGAAGATAGGTTCCTTAGTAATGTCCTTCTGAAACGATCTGTAAATTTCTAAGGCCGATTTAGTCTGCATGCCTGCTTTCCTATATTTCCCTCTCGGTTTCTAAAAGTCGTGCTCGGAACCATAACTTCTTTCCGGGTCTCCTCGCCACATCATACATGTTATAGTTCCACAGTGCTCTATTTTTCATTACCGAGCCGCACTTCTGTTGCCCTTTCCAGTTTTCCAGTTACACATTTTGCATGTTCGTTGAGGTATAGATCTGTACCCTCGTTAATCCATATACCCCTAGATACTTGCTGTAAAGTTTATTATTCGTCTTGTCTCGTCTCGTGACGTGAAGTCGCTCGTTGTCTTCGGGTCTGTGCTGACGTCGTTGTCGTCGATTGCCAGTCAAGGGTCTCTTCTCTTGGGTTTTTAGTGATGTCGGGATCGTAGACTTTTAGGGTTGAATAACTTGGTTTAATATACAGGTATTATACACAAAATTACAACATAGTTAAAGTTCGCTAGTTCTCAAAACTCGATGGCCTCTGCCGTTTAACTCTCTAAGTGACACCTCTGCACTTTATCCACTCGAGTTTTCCGCATCGCTCTCGATGGGACTTTTATCTCAACTCCTCCTGCATCGCTCTCGATGCGACTCCTCTGAAATCTCTTAGTCGACTCCCTCTTCTCAACTCTCCCGCTTCTAACATAGCTATCCTCACTCTCTCTCTCTCTCTCTTTCACTCTCTCCCTCTAACACGCATTCTCGTCTCCGTGGTACGGCTACACATACCCCGACAAGCAAAGTAAAAAGTTACACCATCTTCCCGAGGGGAACCATGGGGTGATGCGGAGCATCGCGGATCGTAATTAATTTATTCTCTTCTTGACTGATTTCTTTTGGCCGGCCGGATTTGGGCTGCGGCGGACGCGAGCGGCCGAGAAACGCTAGCAGACGACAGCCGCAGAGTTGCGGGGAAAGCCCACCCCACTGGAAAGCCCTGGCGTGGCGCTGCGACCCGCGCGCCCAAAACTATCCTCGCTTTCACTCCTCCGGGGGAACGCGCGCTACCGCTGCTTATATTCACACTTGAAGGAGAGGAGACTAGAGGAGGAGGAGTTGCGCGTGCGCGCGCGGTGTGAGTAGAAGCGAACGAACGCGCAGTGCACGCAGCTGGTAGAGCGAGAGAGCCGGAGAGAGTAACGCGCAGCTGTTGGAGAGAGGGAAGGAGAGTTGCGCGTGCGTGAGGCGAGTGCGGACTACGACGCCGCGGGACATAGCCCCTGAGCAAGAGATGCTCCGCAACTAAAAATGAGTTCAGTTGGCGCTATTCAAAACAAAACGACCTCCCCCACCAACTCAGTAAACATTCCAATCATCGACCCCTACAAAAGCGACGTACAGTGCTAATCACACTTATCTATAACGCGCGAGCGTGCGGCTTTCTCCGGGGAGTGCTTGACTGGTGGCATTCGCGGGAATCTGAGCTAGTCACGTGGCGCAACATGGAACGGCCCGCTCGAGGGATGTCCTGCCCACTCTATCAGCTGGCGACGAACGCGTGAAGGCTGCTCGCACGCTTTTTACAAACATCATTGCTCGAACAATAGAACAACCTAAACCATGAAGGCGTATCAACGATGACGTCATCGAAAAATAAAAATATATCATAAAACACTTTACTTTTATCGCTTATCAAGCTGATAGAGTGGGCAGGACACCCCTCGAGCGGGCCGATCTATGTTGCGGACACGTGACTAGCTTAATTTCCGCGAATGCCACCAGTCTAACGCGCTCCCCGGAGAAAGCCGCACGCTCGCGCGTTATAGACACGTTGATTAAGCGCTGTACAAGTCCTTAACATACTTCTCGTGTTTACAATAGCCGATTCCCGGTACAACCCCGAAAGGTCGACAACACGGGATGGGACGTGCCATCAACGGCATAATGCGCGTACATAAAACAGTACATCTTCCGAACGAAGCTGTCAAGAGCAGCTAAAATAACACAAACCACCTTCGTACACGAAGAAGTTATATGCGAAGCTCTATATAAACAGGGGTAAGGTTACAACGTTCGCGTTCGCGCCTCCACCTGGGGCCCATCGACCCCGGGAGGGGCCACGCGTCGTTCCGTAAAGATGCTCGAACCCCCAAAGAAGGCAAAAACATACAAAATTACACTACACTTGCATTTATCGAAACGCCCGACCTCGAATCCTTGTAGCTTTAGCTTGTATCTTCTTCTCGTCAGATGGCGTTCTCTGGTGTGAGCGATAGTTTCGAAATAATCGATATATGATATTGATTTTCATAGAGGAATTGGTCAGTCATGAATGTGATTGAGCTAAGACCATAAATAGACTCGCAGAGAGTGGTTTATGCCCCTTTATAATTTAACAACTCAAATCCACAATTCCAATATTCCGTGAATAAAAGATTTCACTCGCTACCAGAGAACGCTTATATGTTTCGTCCCAATTTACAGCGTTTCAAAGTATCGACGACGCTCCAACCCAGGCAGCACACGAATAGTTTTATATTGGTCTCATATTGGTAAAAAATGTCAACAATATTTGCCAATATAGGGAACGGCAATGCGGCACTATATTGGCGCTGTATTATGTGCCCATATTGGCCTTTGCTGCGGACCCAATATTGACCATTATTTGTGCGCATGTTCTAGCCAGTTTGTTACAAAAACTTCCCCAATATTGGTGCACATTTTCTTACCAATATTGGCTACACAAAACGTCCCCAATTTCGACTACTATTGGTACTCATTGGCTACGCGAATTTCCTTAATATTAACCAATATTGGTTCACATTTCAAGTCAATGTTGGCTACATCCACTTCCCTAATATTGTACTATATTGGTATACTTACTCTAGACAATATTGGTTACACTCCCTTCCCCAATATTGCCCTATATTGGTTCCCCTTTTCTAAACCATATTGGCAGTATGAACCTCCCCAGTATTGTCCTATATTGACCACATTCTCCTAGCCAATATTAGGCATCCACTTTTGCCTCATAGAAACCGATATTGCGCAATTACTTTTAGTACGCTACCACCAATAACAGTTTTAGTTATTTACATAGATAAATAGAACAGAATTTTTCTTTTCCACTTTTTTATTATTTAGGAGCACAGGAGGATGGCAGGCAGGCTTTTTACCGTTCGACACCTGGAACAGGGCGTCGGCCCTGCCCTGCACTTGGCCTTCGCGTTTGTCCCGCTTGGCCCTCTGTCTACACCGCTTGGCCTTGCAATTGCCCCATTGAACATTGGGCCTGCCCAGCTCTGGTGGTCACTAGGTTACGCCTGCCACCCTTCCGGTCCGCGGCAGTAGACAAGTACTTCCCAATAGCTTTCTCGATGTCAACAGCGTTGACCCTCTGTACCGCACTCTTGATGGCGGCTGAAAGTCGAAGCATGATGTTCGAACTCTGATTAATGTTATAATGAGTAGAAGGAAGTGATACTTGCGCTGGTATTCAAATTAGTGTTCATGTGAGATTCCAAACGAAGTACCCTATAAAACCAGGCCTGGTCGAAAATACTAACGTATTAGTAGAGTTACAGTTGGTTCTTATACGGCTCTGAGATCTACAAACTAGGAAATTGGAGTAGTCAAGCCAGCATGTGTTGAACCATCATGCTTGGCTTGGTGCATGGTCAGCGTACGCGTGAACGTAGCATTGGCAGGCTTGTAAATGCACGCACTTGCCAGCACGAGCAGAGACATGGAGGCGGCCAGATGCACTGCTTAAAATCGTCTTTATTCCGTTTTATACTTAGTAGTATATACTAAGCATGAACCGTTGTATACACGGTGTATACAACAATGTCAAAGCTACTGGCGCGCCTGCGTGGCTTCATCTATGGTTTTGTTTGCGCGAGAACGCGTGCAAATGAACTGCGAGATCCAACCCCATGCTCGCGCCAGCCGCTTTGACAGCGGTGTACACTAAGGATGAAACAAAGCATAGAAAGGTTTGTCATTTAAGTCGTCCTGCAACAAATGATCACAACCTGATTTCTTTGAACTATAGACCTTTCCAAAAAAGAGCGTGTGGCCGGTGCCATCTTGAGTGTTCGTGCGTATGGCGCGTGCTTTCTCGCTTTCCGAAGCGACGAACACGCACGTGCTAGGCTGTGAAGATCGCCCGCTGGACTGGGATTTTGTAAACATTGGAAAGGTCTATATATACTCGATTTATTACTTTGACAAATGCGCCGTGCTACCGTTGCATACAACTTATATCTGTCAGTTGACAAGCTCCGCGAAAAAGCAGCGTTCGGAACCTTTCATTTTTTGTGGCCTGCACGTGATCCAGTGCGGGCGGATAGCGTCCCTAGCTCCACCGGCGTCAACGCCTCCAAAGACAACGAAAAAGTACCATTTTCGAACGACGAAATTTCGCACCGACTTCTGCGCAAACTTTATGCTTACCGAAAAAGAAAAAAAAACCATAGAATTCCTTTTCGCCGACGGTAATATGGATCCAACGTTCCACCGATTCCGCAGCTTCTGTTCATTAGGAGCGCTCATAGTGTAGCGAGCACCATCGAGCGCAAGCGCCACGAAAAGGCGCCAGGAGTTCTACACCCCGTTTCACCTTTAAGCGCAAGGCAGGCGGAAGCTGCAAGCAACGTTATTGGATTAGCTCATTAGCTCAGTTAAGTACGTTTATACTCCAACGTCACGTTGTCGGGCACGGCGTAGCTCAGCGCGCACAGATACTGATTGGCCGCTGATATAAAGTTCCTGGTGGCCGGCCAATGAAAGGCGCGCGTTCTGCGCTACGCTGCGTTCACTGCGCTCTAACGTCGGAGTATAAACAGCCCTTTACGGAACTGCTAATAGACGCTGCATGCACGAGCAATACCCCCCTCACTCACCACGACTCACCTCCCGTTGTTCGACTGCGCCGGCCGGCTGCTATGGTAACTGCAGTGTATTCTTCGGAATACGTTTCGAAGCGCCTCGTCTCGATGACGTTCCACCGTGCTCTATGAAAAACACAGTTCGTAAAATGAAAATCTAGATAGCGCTTCGAACGACGGGAGGCGGACTAAAGTGAGAGAGGGAAGGGGGGGGGTAACCCCTTCTGCGGGAGTTCCATAATTGATGGTACTCTGGTAACGTTGGCTGCAAGCGCGAGCATGTGGCCTTGAACCGTGCTTGCGCTGCACGAGCGGCGTGCTTGGCAGGGGTGCTAAGAGCCAGGAGCTCGCTCTTGCAGCTTCTGTCACGTTCACACTTAAAGTGAAACGGAGCATCTACATTTTAAACACGCGCTAGATCGAGCCGCCATTGCCGACCTTCTCTTGTTTTATCTAAATGCCGAGACACTGAAGCGGGTGTTGACAAGCCTCCACAAAGGCGCATGCTGGGGAGAAGTAAACAGTATCACCTAAAGTGGCAATAACCTGTCCTGCTGTGGCAATGAAAAACTTCCGAGGATCACATAGGCACTTTTATGAGTTGTGAATGCGAAAGTATGAGTGTCTTTCTTCCACTACCTTAGTTCGTCTGCGGTGTACTGTCGTGTACGACCACGTTTCGATACCGCCGAGGTTATGGCCTCCAACGATACTGATGTCTCAGCGCCGCCATGTTCCTTGGTGCCGAGAGGAGCAGAAGCGTCGGCCGAGCCACCCACCCCTTCAGGCAACGCTTGACACGCGAGCGGCGGCCGAGCGCGCACTCTCGGGAAGCGGCCGCCGTTGTGTGGGGGTTCTTTACAGCGGAGCTGTTGATGGGCTAGGTCCCAAGGATCGTGTCCGGTACAGCATCTCTGTCGACACAAACCTCTGACAGCTACCGCCATCTATAAGCGACGGCGGCAAGCACACAACCAGTCTGGTTGCCGAAGTCGCTCGTAGATGGCGGCAACCTTTCCAGCTGTCATAGAAGAATGGAGATAGTTGAGCGCGTTAGCCTTAAAGGTGTAGGGAAACGAAATTTCAGCGCTCATTTTCTAGCTTGAATGTGTTGCATGTTGCACCCTAACCTCAAAAACACCAGTCTTCCGTTGAAAGGCACAAGAAAACTAATTTTAAAGCTAAATAAACGATCTTCCAATGTGCACCTGGTGGATGCATGCGGAGCCTATTTGGGAGGTAGTCTAGCAACGTTGTGGAATCTGCTACGTAGTCGTGACGTAGCAGATTCCTCTGGCGCAGCGCCGCTCTTTGGCATTTCAACATTTTCCTTCTTAGCTTTCCTCCCCAACTCACAAATCGCGAATTGAACCAAACAGTCCAAGAAGACGGAAAGGGTGGACTCTCCTCTTTCTCGGACCCTCGTTTGTGCAGCCGGATGCAGCCATTCTCCCCTAGAAGATTAGCCAGTCGCTCAAAACTCGGACAAAAGTTGCTTTCCCACCCCGTTCAGCCCTAAGCTGACAGTGCTGTGGAAGCTACGTGCTTCTTGGGCCAGCCACACGCTCGTCACCCCACGGGCACTTCGAACGGCTCGGTTGTAACGCGATGACGCTATTGACACCACCACAACGCTGACAACGCCACCAAGGGCAAAGCTCATAATCCCGCCAGCCTTGCTACGTCACGAATGCGGGGAAACTTTTCTTTCTGTTTTTGTTTGCGCCGGATATCCCATGACGCATCGCGCCCTCCGTTCGCTTCTCTTCGAGCGCTCGCTCGAGTGCACCGTTTGGAACGAAAAATATAGCCAATCGTTCAAAATACAAACCTGCGATTATGAATTACGGTTATTACACGTCATGCTTGACCCATTTCCGAACGAAATTTGAAAATTTCAAATTTCGGTTCAGTATCCCGGTAATTCATCGTAGGAAACAGTGCGAAAAACAGACGAGGACGAAGAAGAAACACACGTGACGAGCGCAGCGCTCGTCACGTGTGTTTCTTCGTCCTCGTCTGTTTTGCGCGCTGTTTCCTACGCTCTTATCAGTTTCGGTTTAGACTCAGGATGGGCCGTGCGCGTGCCCTTTCGGGGAAAGAAGACTGGGTGCGGAAAGAGCGGCGACGTACGCAGCAGCGCGAATGGGTCCGCAACCGACGTGAAGCCGCTGTCGCCTCGACTTCCACTGCGTCCATCGCTTCAGACTCCTTTGCGAAAGAAGAGCACATCGCTCGCCTGGAAAGCCGCCGCCGAGAACAGAACCAGCGATGTAAACGGCGCCGGCGGGCCACGGAGGCCAAGCGCAAGCGCGAGGCCCGGCGACGACAGCACTCCACGCCGGCTGAACAGTTCCCGGGTGCGACGGCGAGGTTCCGGAGGGAGTTCGTGGAGAACCCGTTTGGCGTCACGTGCGCCTTGTGCGACCGACTCTGGTTCGCCGGAGACTTATCCACGATCGGCGGCGTGTCGGACGAGAAGAATCGGGAAACGGGCGCGTGCGCGTTGCGGCAGTGTATCGAGTCGGCGGACGTCTACAAAGAACCGGCGTGCAGAACGTGCCGAGATTCCCTGCTCAAAGGCGCGGTGCCCCGGTTCGCGACCGTGAACGGCTACAAGTACCCACCCGTACCGGAGCACCTACCGAGGTTGAACGTGGTGGAGGAACGACTAGTGGCGCCTCGACTCCCGTTCATGAGCCTTCGGCGGTTGACGTGGTATAACAAAGACAACCGGGGACAATACGGTTCTCACATAACCAATTACCCAATCACACCTTAATCCTTACATTTATAAATACTTAATTTCCACCATAGTACAGCTTCGCTGGTTTTCCTTCTTCACGAGAGTGGAAAGGCTGAAAGTTTTTTAATTAATGATTTCGCTGTGACTGAGGCCTCATAATCACCATAAATTCTCACACCACACGTACGCATCTGGTAAGCGCTGTACTTTCTCAAGAGGGCGCTGCAAAATTCAACACCAGAAAGCAACACATTTGTAATAGAGTAATACTTGTGCCCGTGGAGACATTTAAAACGCACACGGATGCACTATTTTATCGTGAAACTGTGAGAGACACTTTGTTACATTATTTCGCATGCTGTACGCCAGGGCTCATGTTTGCGCGACGCCACCGTAGCGTCTGACTCTAATTAATGGTAACTCTATAGGTTTTGCTATGCACTAATCACGAAGAATTCAGGTACCTTTCGGGGTATATGTAAAGCACAGGGCGTTTTGTAAAATTCAAAATAAAACTCTCCTTGCTTTGCAGCAATATTGCCCCGCGCGCAGCTGGCCAAGATGTGCAGCGCGGTCGTGGCCTAACGGCTGCCGTGCTTGCCGCCCACGCGAAAACCCAGGGTTCGATTCCTGAGGAGCGACGCATCTTTTATTTATTCTTTGAATTTAGATGTTCTGGTAAATTCGAGAACCCTGTTGCTTGTTACGAGGTCCGAATGTTCTACACGCAGAAACGTTCTACGCCGATTGTTCCAGAATCCCACGCGTGTACATAAGGGACTCCGCGTGGCGAGACGCGGTCAGTCTCGCCCCAGCGTTCGATCCTGCTGTTACGCCGCCATCGACGCCCGCAACGCTTTACTGTTATCGTCTGTTTCCCTTTTGTCTTGGGAACAAGTTCGCTCCAATAAAGGTTTCACTTTCCTCAGTCATTCTTTGTTTCGTCACCTCAGTCATTCATCACATTTTGGTGGAGGTGCTGGGTAACGCATGTCCCCGCAGCGTGCCCTCCGAGAGCCCGCAGTGCAAGACTGACGCCAAGCCCACGAAGATCCAACGAAGGCACTACCGAGACAAGGATAAGTCGTCGCACCCAAGGCTCTACAACCGGAATTTGGACTTTTGCTACCCAAGACTAAGCAGCTAGCGAGGCGGACGATAGACAACCAGTCATCCCAGACATCGCCCGCTGCCGCCGTCGTAAACCTGCCCGGCGCACCCCGGAATTCGACGCCTTTCCATGGGGAGATTCACGAGGATATTGAGGATCGGCTACAACACTATGAACATGTAGCCCGCCACAACGAATGAACGACTCAGCAGCGCCTCCACGACCTCTACGTCTCGCTTGCAGGCACTGCGAGGCACTATTTTGAAAACCATGATATCTCATTCACTACATAGGAGTCCTGCACCGCCGAACTGAAGCGGACGTTCATCTACCACCACAGTGCGGCAGCGAGCAGAGGACCGTGTTCAAACAGGGGTGCAGGGTCCCAATGAAAGAGTGACCAGCTTTTGTAGAAGATGCGCTAGCTCTAAGTGCACGAGCCAATCTGGAGACCGCCGAGGAGAAGAAACTTCGCGTCCTCATGCGTGGCGTGAAGGGTGAAATTTTCGGAGGCCTGGTTCGCAATCCCCCGACGACCGTCGACGCTTTTATGAGTGAATCCATCAACATCGAGCGCGCACTGACGGCCCGAGCAAGGCACTACCACCAACTCGCCGGGCGCCTACTGTCTAACCGTCACAGCTTCCCTGTAAACCTTGTGGTGATTCCTGTAATCTCCATTCCCCAATGGCTGCGATTACGGCCGCGGTTCGGAACGCCTCGGCCTCCTTCGCCGTGAGCTCCGACATGTTTCGTAAAGCGGAGGGTCCCCCATGTCTTGGAGGGCCCTTCCCTCAGTCTCTCACGGGAGGGGACCTCTTTCCGTTCCCCCGCTCGGATGCGTATCACTGTTGACAGGCGCGGAGGTCTCGCCTCCACTTTTTTCCTGCTTTCGGGAGGGGGACTCCGTCCGGTGACAGTGAAAGAGATAGGACGTGTATCGGCGACTTCTCCGATGCTTCCCTGATCTTCGCTCTCCAGAACCCCGCGTCTGGCAGGCAAATAAGGACCTTTCTCTCACCTTGCCGGCGCTGGGGGCATTTTGGATGGGGACATTCCAGTTCTTTGCAAGAGTGTTCTAATAAATGTTCTTGGACCTCTGTCCTTACTCTGGTACGTGTATCTTCTCTTCCGCAATATTCGAGAGAGTGAGACAAACATAGTCGATCATTCGCACCGACGGAGGTAATTTATCGAACCCACCCGCGGTAATGTAGCCC
>JAZHYW010059885.1:0-11829 GCA_037355805.1 Ixodes ricinus | reverse complement strand
AGCTAGTTCCTGTAACGTATCCTGGTTATCAGCTATAAGTACTATGTCGTCTGCATACATCAGTCCTGGTATTGCCTCTACTACATTTCTCCCTTCCTTCAATAAAACTCATATCAAGCCTTAACTTGCTCTGTTCTGATTTATTTTCCATTTCACTGAGATGTATCACAAAGAGGAGATGTGACAGTGGACAGCCCTGCCTGAGCCCTTTTTTATTGCTGTGGGTTGTGCAATTTCTGCTTCCCATTTCATAACTGCCTTATTGTCTGTACCCCTGCTGAAGAGACCCAACCAAACTGGCATCTAAGTTATATTCCTTCAGCTGACCCCATAGTTTTTTCCTGGCTCACATTATCGTACGCCCCCATGATGTCCAAATAAGCTAACCATAAATGACTCTGGTACTTCATTGCTATTCATATACATTGTGTGGTAACGAATAAGCTATCTTCCAGTTTTCTATCGCGTCGGGATCCGTTTTAAAGCTCACCCAGTATTCGCATATATTCTGCCCACTCCTCCATTCTCCGCTTTACTATCTGCATAGATTATCTGTAGAGAACTGAAGTTACCGTTATTGGGCTATTGGACTTAATGTTGTCTTTGTTTTCTCTGCCTGTATATACTACTCTCATTTTACTTTGTTCCCAATCATTGTTGTTATTTATTTACTACCCACTTCGCCCAGTGATCATTATTGTAGGGAGGATAGCACATGAGAAATAGCGCAGAACAGCAATATACAAAAAAAAGGCCAAACAAAAGAATACAACAGCCACAGTACAGTGCTAACAACAAACAGTTGACACAACAAAAAATGATAGGCGCCTTACATCAACACGATAGTGTCTAAAAAGGAGCAAACAAAAGGGGGTTCTTCTAAAGCATCCGGGAGCATATTCCATTCGTAGATCGTCTGGGGAAAAAGGAATTCTTTAGGACATCAGTCCTCGCACAGAAGTCTCGAATGTTTTTAGAATTATCTACCCTGCGGGAAATGTAGGCAGGCGTTATACAATATTCTGATTTACCTAAACCTGTATTCCCATAATAAAGATGATGCAAAAACTTTAAACGTAAACATTTCCTTCTAAACTGCTATGATTTCCCTCCCAGCTTGTTCTTTATTTCTGAGGCGCATTCCCGGAAGTTATAAATATCTTAAACAAATCTTGCCGCTTGGTTTTGAATCATTTCTACTTAGTTAATATATATTTGCGTATGTGGGTCCCACACAATACACGCGTATTCTAAACTCGGTCGAACGTAAGAGAAACAAAAATTCTCTTTCAGGTCAGTAGAAATTTGCCTAAAGTTGCTACGGAAGAAATGTATCATGCCGTTAGCCTTAGAACATTGACCCGTGACGTGATTATTCCATCTCAAATCATTGGACAACTGCACTGCAAGATATTTCGCCTCAGTGGCAAGATCCAAAGGTTGGTTAACTAAAAAAAACGGAAGTAATTTCTTTACATTTTCTTCTAAATCTAACTTGGATAAATTTGGATGTATTAGGAAACATCTTCCATCTGTCGGACCACCTTGAAATGCTATCTAGATCACTCTGTAGAACTTCAACATCTGCCTTTCCGTGTATTTCTCGATACAAAACACCTCTCCTCCCATTATTATTTGATTCATTAGATGTCGTAGCTTAAATTTGCTTGTTTCTCCTAGTGTCCTAATCAGGTCATTGAGTATGTCGTCTGGACCTCTCGCTGTACCTGCTGGAACCTTACTTTCTCACGTCACTCTATTCTCTTGTTGTCGTCTTCATTGTTGCACAATTCTGCTCCTCCTCTACACTGCTGCTGTCAGTGCTATCCATCGTCTCCATCTGCTAAAGCTTGATCTCAGCCACACTGGCGGCCGCCAGTGTTGCTTGACGAGGTTTTGAAACGAGTTCATTGAATCTTTTAAACTAAGAATGTGTGTATGGTCTGGATTCTATGCAAAAAGGGTTATCCTCATCTTTAACGAAAATCATTTGCATGCAAGCCGAGGCAATATAAAGCACACCCACCACTTATAAGCATAGCAAGAACACAGAAGGCATACTTAGTCAGAATTCGTCGCATACAAGCTATTTCACGAAACGAGGGCCAAATCACTTTGGCAAAAAGTACGCATCGCATAGAAAAACAAAGCATAAAAGAAAAAAACATTGATATCGGATTGGTTTCTTCCAAAAGGCATTTTGAGGAAAATTAATATGAGGTATGATTAGGTTCTTAATCACTTTCGGTTAATTAAAATAGTATTGGCGATACCCTGTTGCATGTCAAGAAAGGCGGCTCCTCCCAAGAAGCCCTGCGCCCTTGACACTAGAGAGGAGGCGAGACGACGCCAAGAAAGACTCGCCAACTCTCCGGCGGCGTTCGATCTGTTGAAGAGGAAAGGGTGGAGGGCTTTGCAGGAGGAGCTCGTGGAGCCTTTCCTAACATGCAACAGGGTATAAGCTTAAATGTATGGTATCAATTGGGATCCTTCTGGGCATAATCGAAGACCTCTACGTCTGCACATCCTACGAAAATCTAAAGCAGGGACAGCATTTTTCTGCGTTTTGAAAATAACACTTATTTGGGCACGTTTCGAAGTTTGGCTTTTTTAATCAAAGCCCCTCTCCACGTCAACGGTCCTTCTCTCTTTTGGCTAAAGCGCGCAACTAACGTGCGTCGCCACGTATTCTTCGCACGACGAATGTGAACCCAGGAGTTAAAGCTCATTTTGCAGTCTCATTCGTACCGAACATTCTATTACTACACCGGGGGTCGCACCACATGCTCTTCCTTCTCACTACGAAGAGGCGCGGTGGTGATTGCGAGGTTTGACCATGGGAGACCGGATCACTGGCGCGAAGATGCGATCAGATTGAAAACCGCAACTTAAGAACTCGTCCCAATTGAGTGTTTTAACGGAACAACGTATGTTACCGCGCGTGCTTTATATATTTTGTAAGTGCGCTGATTTAGTAAATTTTTATGTTATACAGAGACCTTTTGAAACTACAACTATGAATATACCGATTAAAGAGTAATTAGCGAAATGCGGATAGAAAGCTAATTGCAACGAAAGTATTCGTTTTTTAAGATAGGCACGTTGTCAGAAACTATTATGTCATGAACATTTTTATTGTTTTCGTTGCGTGATTTGCGTAGGAGCGATTTTCTCGCGTTTCGTGAAACATCTCGTAGGTTCATAGTAAGGCATAATTAACCGGCACAAGCCAGATGTACGGTCCCGGAAGATTTAAAAAATCGGAGTCTAGCGCGTGGCTCTGCAGACCCCTGCGTTATCTAACCAAAGGAAGTAGGTCGAGGCTATTGTGCGAATAAGCGGCATTTCAATGACTGTTCGAATTTCGTCGTTGCTCCGACTTCGTCGGCAAACAATTGCCGAGTAAACACCAGTAGTAGTAGTTCTCGTTGAAAAATAAACACAAGAAAAAATTAGAGACGTCTACGATTCCCTGTAATGCCGAATTAGAGCGCAGCTCTTGAGGAGAAGAAGGAACGGGTACGCAGAGAAGGGTATGTCCCTCCTCCCCCTCTGTACCCGCTCGTCCTCCTCTTCACCTCCTCTCCTTCTCCTCTATCCCCTCCTCCTCCTTCTTCCTCTCCTCTCCTCCCCTCCTCCCCTCCTCCCTCCTCCCTCGTGACGTCACTCGTGGAGGCCTCGTGAAGATCGTGACCTTCGTCATGACCTTCTCGAGTGACCTTCGTGACGTCACTCCTGACGTCACTCGTGACTTCGCTTGTGACCCTCGTAACTTCACACATGAGGTCACGTGTGACGTCATTATAGGAAATGTCTGATGACGCAACGTGCGGTAACGCCGACGGCGACGGCGACGACTATCAAGCCGGAAACGGGCACCTGAAAGCTGCGCTCTAAAGCGGGTTTTTGCGTTTTATTCAACTTCTCTACGGGGTTTTGTGTGATTTTGTTTTAACGCATTCAGCCTTTTCGCCTCTTTTATTGTAAACTTTTTTTTACTGATCACAATAAATTCGCACATTCAGTTTTTAGCAAATTGTTTTAGTAATAATGAGTTTTTTAAACAATGGTGATTTTTCTGAACTTGGCATATATGTCGACTTCATATATTTATATATTAGCTAAATACAAAAGTTATAAATTCTAGACACAGCTACAGACGCGTTTTCATCATCATTATCATCTTAATGCCTTTATTTGTGCCAATCAACAACCAACAAACGTCTACAATGTGGCACAGCGAAAAAATTGCACAGCTGTAAAACATGCTCAACTGATAAAACTAGCATGCAACAAAACACGACAGTACATTTTTAGCGACGGAAAATAATCTCATCTAATTGTCTACTGAGATTTACGTAGCTATCAAAAATATCAAAATTTTTATGCCCAAGATTGTTCACACTTGTCTGCATTCTTGTTGTTGGTGATCTAATGTGTTGATTTTGGGGATAAAAAGTGAAAGCTCTCCTATTTGAGCGAGTCGGTACGTTCAAATTCACTGTGAACAAAAGTGTGGAGTCAATGTCTCCGTGAACAATTTTATACAAGGAGGCTACATCGCGCGATAATCTTCTGAGGGATAGACACTGTAGGACAAATTTGTCGAGCAGGAGTTATAGCTGTAAAAATGCCTTCGGCCAAAATATTAGTCATAAATTATGCATACAAGGCGTCTCGGAACTGACTCTATTTTAGCTGCATCACGTAGTGTCAGTGAATTCCACACCATAGAACCAAAGTCTGGTCTTGATCTGATAATAAAACAAAATAAACGAATGAAACAAGCATAGTTCGCAAACTTTCTAGTTAATCGAGTAATCATTCCAAGTAATCTAAATGCAGAACAGGCAGTATGGGCGACATGGCAGCCAAACGATAGAGTAGTGTCAAAGTACACTCCGAGATCACGAAGCGATGATACTCTAAAATGCACTTATCATCAATTGAGTATGAATGCTGTATAATTTCACGTTTTTTACTGAAAGGCATGACATTACTTTTTTCTGGATTAATGATTAAGGAATTTTCCGACACCAGTTTAAAACATGCGATGCGTCACTCTGAAGAAGGTCACAGTCGTCGATCACACTAATACTAAAAGAGAGCTTAATACCGTCTGCGAATAACAGCACGTTTGAGTTTACTACGCATGTAGATATCTCATAGATAAAGATCAAAAACAAAAGTGGATCCAAATTGGAGCCCTCTGGTACTCCCGATGACGGATGAAAAGGATAAGTTATTTAAAATGCGTACGACACAACGACGGTCAGTCAGGTAGCTTTCAAGCCTTAATAAAAGCACAGAAGAAAAGCCATTACGCGACAATTTGTGTAGCAGCATAACGTGGTTTACCTAATCAAAAGCTTTCGAGAGGTCAAAATAAACAACGTCAACTTTACCGCGATTACAAACAAAAGGTACTGAACAATCAAGGAAGGTACAGGGGTTTGTCTCGACTGAGCGCCTCTTGATAAAACCGTGCTGAAAAGAACTGATAAGTCACTTGAAATAAAAAGACAGACGGGTGTGCATCACTATCTCAAATACCTTTGAAAAAGAACATAGCAATGATACTAAGCGATAGTTCCCAACTTGCGAAGTATCCCCGTTTTATGAATAGGAACAACAATAGACTCTTTCCACACAGATGAAAATATACCCTTACTCAATGAAATATTAAATATATGCTTTAAGATAGGCGCAAAAAAATTCGAGCAACCTTTAACAATAAAGTTAGGCACGTAATTTGTACCCAATGTTAGTTTCTGCTTCAGTTTCTTTAAAGCCGCCAGGATCTCGCTAACAGTGACTTTGCCTACTGCACAAACATCAAAGTAGACAGGATCGTCAAGAAATGCATTATCTTTAGGAACATCAGAAAAAAAAACCACTGAAATGACTTGCAAAAATGTTAGCGATATCCTTCGGGTTAGACAGATATTCAGAATTACTTCTTAGACAGATACCATGTGTACTACCTTTTGTATGTTGTCTAGCAAATTTCCAAAAACTTATCTGGTGTGTGGAAAAGACTATTTTTTACTGCGTTTAAGTGCACACACTCGTCATGAATAAATAACTTTTTAACAAGAGACCGAAAAATGCTGAACTTAGCTTACCACATTTGCGATCCATTTCTTTTGTACAATTTGTTATAATGTGATTTTTTCTTTATGTAATATATAAGATCTTTAGAATACCACGAAGGATACTTTCTAGTTTTCGATGACCGTTCTGGAATAAATTTTTGCATTCCATTTCTCACTACCGTCGTAAACGACTTCGCCGCTGAGTCGACTGAATCGTCCTTTAAAACTGAGGACCATTCGTAATTTAAAAAAAAAAAAAAACTATAAAGACCAAAATAATTGCCTGTGTTGAAAGAGTAATACGGCTGCTTTGGACGAGCTGCAGATTTCAACGATTTATGGAGAGCAACAATAAAGGGTGGGTGAAAAGCGTCAGCCTCAACAACTGAAACATCGGCAAGAGTTAAGCCGATGATCGGCACATTTGAAAGGAAAAATCAAGGACGTTACCAGCGCTGTTATCAAACCCGTTTAATTGACTAAGGCCATTAAAATGTATAAAATTCAATAGGTGAGACGATTTGCTTGCTCCTACACTATTTTGACTAGCAACAAATCCTGACTGCAAGTTGGCACCAGGTTGGTTAATGTCACCATAAATGTGCACCCTGAACTTTGAAAAGTCAATTTCTTTTTCCAATGTATCAAAGTGTTCATTAAAAAAACGATTATCCGATAGGGGAGGGAAATAATAATTCCCAGTCAGGTAGTTCCAACCATAATTCAAAAGCAATTCCATCCAAACGCATTCTGGGTAGGTTTCAAGGTCAGCGTCTGTGATGCGAGGTAACTGACTGATTTACGGCGATTAATACACCGCCTCCGAATTTCTGGCGCGTTAAAGCATAGTCACGGTTACGACGGTGAACGGTATAAGAAGGCGGAAAATAGTTCGCACTTGAAATTTCCTCGTTGAGCCATGTTCCAGTCAGACAAATGATATTAAAATTGGAAGAGTCTACATTTGGTCAAAAATGTGTCCGCTTTGGTTCGTAAGCCAAGAGTGTTTTGGTAGTACGCGTTTTGAAGAAGGAAAATAAAAAGGCGCACATTTTTAACCGTCGGTTGATCCATATGAGGAACTTTCAAATGCCATACCAGCTAGATATCTGACTTGTGAATTAAAACTCCAATCTACTAACACAAATATTATTTTTGTAAATACTATTTCGACAGATTCACGCTCAACTTGAGGTACTTTGGGGGAGGGGGGTATAAATAATTGCTGAGAATCCGTGAAATACAACTTCTGTTGAAGTCCCCTTGCGCGACTTGCAAAGCGGTGGATCGTCGGGTGTATATATATCGGTATAATATGTTGTTCAAATTCGTTCATATAATTGCTACACTTGGCACAGAAACCTATAGCGATAACTTGTGCTCAGTGAACGAACATCTATCCATTGAAGTCGCAAATAAATACCCCTACAGTCACTGCCAAAACCAGCATATTCAATGCGCGCGATATCCTCTGGGCATGGATGGATGGATGGATGGATGGATGGATGGATGAATACGGCTGGAGCCCTTTGGATCGGGCGGTAGCTTACGCCACCTAGCCAATTTGTCTTACCATTTAAGCTTAGAATATTTAAATGTGAAAACTATATACACTCCGCACTGAACAGAAAGTGAGGCTATAAAACCCCCTTGCCATCAGTTAATAAGAAAATACCTAGTTTTCTCGTGCTTTCTGCCACCATTCACTTAATCTTTGCTTGGTAATCTCTACTGTCTTGTAATCCACTTTTCCTTCGCTGTCTCTAAACCCAATGACTTTATTAAATCTATGTTGTCTTCGGTAGGCATAGGGTGAAGCCCTTTACAGTAGAGTATCAAGTGCTCAGCCGTCTCGTCCACCTCTCCACAAGCAGCGCACACTGTATCCATTTCCTGGTACTTCGCTCTGTATGTTCTGGTTCGCAAAACACCTGTCCTTGCCTCAAACAACAATGAGCTTCCCCTAGAATTATCATAAATGCTTTCTTTGGCAATAACTGTTTTGTTTAATCTATAGCTTTCCAGAGCCCTCTTTGTCTGCATTCCCTCTAGCCACCGATCTCTTTCTGTGGCCTTAACTTTCTTCTTAACGGAGACCTGCTCTTCCGTAACCCCACTATAGCCTAAAAACTTTCCTCTTAATTTCCTAGTGCGCTGTCTCCACTTTGTGTCTATACTCCTCATGTATAAAAAGCTGAAAACCTTTCGTGCCCATTGCTCCCCATCCATTTGCCTCAACCGATCCTCAAATTCTATCTTGCTCGCAGCTTCCCTGCCCTCAAATGACGCCCATCCCATGTCTCCTTGCACTCCCTGGTTTGGCGTTTTGCAATGTGCCCCCAAAGCCAGCCTACCTACTCCGCGCTGTTTTATTTCTAGTCTTGCATGCACTTCGGATTTCATGCATAGCACTGCGTTTCCAAAAGTTAAACCAGGCACCATGACCCCTTTCCAAATCTCTCTCACCACCTCATACCTGTTGTAATTCCAAAGTGCTCTATTTTTCATTACAGCTGCATTTCTGTTGCCCTTACCTATTATATACTTTTCATGCTCACTGAGATATGCTGCACCATCACATATCCATACTCCTAGATACTTGTATTTACTAGCTCTCTCCACTGTAATATTCTGTATCTTCAGCCTCTCAACTTCATCATCGTTAAAAATCATGACTGCTGATTTTTCACTACTGAATTCTAAACCTAATTCCTCCCCTTCCCTACCACAGATGCTCATTAATTCCTGTAAATCTATCCTGTTGTTAGCCATTAGTACGATATCATCTGCATACATCAATCCCGGTAAGGATTGCTGAATTTTTTGGCCTAGCTTACTGTACGAAAGGTCGAATCCAAGCCCACTCTTCTCTAGTCTATCCTCCAATCCTCTCAGATACAACATAAAACAGCAAAGGCGATAACGGGCACCCCTGCCTAAGGCCCTCGTCCTATCTCTATTTCCCCTCGTTGCCTTTCCTTCCCATGTTATAATCACCTTATTATCTTTGTAAATGCTCCTCAATATTGCTGTTAGTCCTTTATCTAGGTTTAAGCTCTCCACTATGTCCCACAGATTCCTTTGGTTCACATTGTCATAGGGCACCCTTGATATCCAGAAACGCCAGCCAGAGCTGTCTGTTTTCTTTTTGCGCTATTTCTATACACTGTGTTAGAGAAAATATATTGTCCTCCAACCTTCTTTGTTTCCGAAACCCGTTCTGTAACTCGCCCAGTATGCCCTCACAATCTACCCATTCCTCCAGTCTGTTCTTTATAATCTGCATTACCAACCTGTAAATAACTGGTGTCACGGTTATGGGACGATAATTCCTAATATCAGACTTATCTCCCTTTCCCTTATATATCATCATGGCCAAGAATCCGAGACATTCGGTTTAGTTCCATTCCGCGACGACATGTGGCGCCTAAGCCCCGAGCGAAATCACTTTTCCAATTTCCAATGTGCCCTCTGTTTCCGCCCGCACCGCCAATCTTATCTTCGAATCCGGAGAGGAGACATCGTAATGCAGTAAGGGCCTAGCACTGATAACACGCTCAAGACAGCTCCGAACCTCGGAAACTCTCAAGGTCACAGCTGGGCGCGCCTAGCGCAGACGTGCAATGTGTAATTGCTTCTCCCGCAGCCAATGTGCATTTTAAAGTGATACGCTAACGCTCAAGACTATTGCTCCATCGCTAAAAAGCCAAATTTAAACCGAGCAAAGTTAAAGCTATACTTCGTCTCACCTTAGCATGGACTGGCCCCAGAGGCTGCTCTAGCGCGAGACGGTAGCCTTGATTGGCGTTCAAGCCACACGAGCCCTCGTGCAGCCGCCGAGGTGTCGTCGAAAGCAAATAGCTCGCGCTTTTAGCACGCGACCAACAATAGCCCATGCTAAGGTTAGACGAAGTATTGAAGCGCGAGCCGAATCCGCCCGCTGCGTTTTCCTACCTCGCACCGGCGGTAGTGCATCGGACATAAGGTAAAACGATGCTAAAAGTGCTCTGTTTCAGGCTGGGCTTTCTCTTATCACTGGAGCCTGTTACAGAGGGTCTTCTGGCTTAGGGCGCCTTGGCTCAGGCTAAACTTTGTCTCACCTCAGCATGGACTATTGTTAGCCATTGTTAGAGGCGGGGTTTAAGCCGCACGTCCGGGAGCTTCCTGGCTCGTGACGACGACCGTTCCCCGAAGTGAAGAACCCAGGGGTCCAGTGGAGGTGGGAGAATTGGTAGCGTAACGAACGGTTTAATTACATGGTTGCGATACAGTCGTCAAATCCGAGAGAACTAACGAAGCAGCCTCACGCTCCGCCTTATATAGGGTCCGTTTTCTCCCTCACTCCCCACCAGGGCAGCAAGTGCGCAGCAGCAACCCGCCGTCAACTGCGTCGTAGCAAGGTCCGCCGCGTCGTAGCCAGAAGTGCGTCGTAGCCAAAGTTCTCCGCAGTTAGGCCATGTCTCTCTCCCTTTCGTGAGCGCACGAACCCACACGCACACACACACGTCCCGTTGACGTCACGGACGCGTTGAGACTCGTTTCGCGCAGGCCTCGACAGGTGGGCGGCGGTCCTCGACTCGTCGGGACCCGTTTCGCGCAGGCCTAGACAGGCGGGCGACGGTCCTGGACAGATCGGGACTCGTTTCCGCAGCGTTGAAACTCGGAAGAAGGTCGCCAAAGGTTCCATTCTTAACACCATGCATGCCAAAGGCCCGAGCCGTTTCCTTTGAATCACTCCTCGGTGGCTGCGCGAGCGCTCGGGCAGAGAGTACTTCAGTCGAGTTTGTCAAGGCTAGCCGCTCGCGCTCGCACAACCTTTTCAGTAGTACTTCGCAGTCTCACGCTAACATGGACTAACCACGGAAGCTGCGCTAGCGTGAGACGGCAGCCCTGACTGCGTAGATTGGCATCCTCGCAGCACGAGCGCTCGCGCAGCTGCCGAGGCGTCATCCAAAGCGATTACCCCGGGCTTTTATTGCGCGTGGTTGCTAAAAAGATACAATTATAGCTTTGGCCGTGATACGGTGAAATATGCACGTCAGCTATTTATTTGTCTGTTTGTAAACAAGCTCACTATGGTGGGTGACCGCTCAAGAGTGCAGTGGAAGCTCCGCCTTCCACTGCAGATTGTTTTTTTTTCCCCGATAACGATACCTCCTCTCCCCTCCGGCGGCCTTGGGCATGCATCGTACCGTTATCAGGGCGAAAAAGCGAACTGCTAAATCTCTCCATTAACTCTGTAGCACAACTGCCGCCCACCCCAGTTGCAACATATTTATTATTCGCTCTAAGGTTGCTCCATATCTACTAACTTCGAGGGGCCGTGCGTTCTGAACGTTGGATCGTACTATACTGAGACTTTGTGTTGGATCGTACTTATTGAGACTTTGTGTTTGTCCGTCCCTTTTTGTCCCAGTCTCGGGGTTTTTTCGAAATGTTTAACCACCACCAGCTC
The DNA here is from genome assembly GCA_037355805.1 of Ixodes ricinus. NCBI lineage: Eukaryota > Metazoa > Arthropoda > Arachnida > Ixodida > Ixodidae > Ixodes > Ixodes ricinus. The sequence continues at coordinate 279 of JAZHYW010059885.1, read as the reverse complement.
GTTTGCGCCCTTACCTTTTGTTTACTATACTCCGTTCGCCCCTAAGCTGACAGTGCGGTGGAAGCTGCGTTTTGCCAGACCAATCAGTGGCCTGCCTCTTATCGCCTGAACTCGCTCTCGGCGCGTGGTATGTGGAGAGCAGGGTGGTCACGTGGTGGAAGGCCGACAGTTGACTAGTCCAACAAGCACGCAGCTTCCACCGCACTGCCAACTTAGGGGTGAACACGAATCGAACGCGACTCGACGGGCGGACGACGGCTGAGACATCCCTCCCAACCT
>JAZHYW010059884.1:0-20221 GCA_037355805.1 Ixodes ricinus | reverse complement strand
CACATGAAGATTCATGTTGTAACAGGGTAACTGACGAACAATACGAGTAACCCTCTCCGACTTGAGAGCAGCTTGCACTGCTCGGTTGAGCAGTTCCTGCATGCCCCGAATATACTCCACAAGGCCTTCTTCTGGGTGCTGTGTGCGATACTCGATCTCCCGCTGGACTCGGGACTCGTACCCCACTGCCAGGAACTCCTCCCGGAAGCTGCGGCGGAACGCCCCAAGAGATGGAAATAGAATGACTAAGTCTATACCACGACATCGCGCACCTTGACCGGAAGTGGCTATACGCACTACAGGGGAAGCTCACGCTGGACAGAGCGTGTATCACTGGGAGCTCGTTAACCCCCCCCCCCCCCCCCACCCTCCCCGGCCTGCGTTCAGGTCGCTTTGCTGCGACAGTATGCGGCTGCTAATTACAAAACTCAACAGTATGCGGCTGCTAATTACAAAACAAGTAATAGCTACCCTATTTATGAAGAAAACCTGAGGGTTCGCTTTTCCGCGGAGCCCGCAGATTGCCAATCTCCACGATCGACAGCATGATTCCAGCTGTTTAGAAGACAGAGATAATGTTTTCGTGCGAAGATACCACCTGGGAAGATTGCATTTGTATGGAGAATCGTGTTCTCGATCTGGTTATTCGCTATGTTATTTATGCGCAACGCAATAATTGGCTGTATATGTGTTCTGTGGGAAAGTAGACGCGAGGGCCTTGTTCATAAATAGTGCGGCTATTGCTCGAGTAAATACGGTATTAACCATTTGGCCCTACCCGTTTTCTCTTGCTTTCCCTCTCTCTCTACGCCCAAAACAAAGCCAACAAAAAAAAAAAAAGAAAAAAAAAACGTGGCGTCACGGCGTCGCGTTTTTTTCAACGGTCGTCCGTCGCGTTCGTTTCTTCGACGGCTTTGTTGAGCTACTCCTGCGGGTTGGGTCACGTGACAATGAGGTGAGAGGAACACAAGAGCAACGCTAGACGCGAGTAGGTTTTTGGACGCCGAGGGTCGAAAGTTCAACTCTCGAGTGAGATCGAACACATTTTGGAATACAACACACAACCGTCGCCCGCCGCCTCGTGTGAACGTGGCTGTGCGATTGTCGGTGCTGTCATTCCGTACAGATGTTGTATATCCGCGCTTTGGCGGAAAACTGGATGTGAAAGTGTCCATATTTGAGTTTCTGCAAGGATGACTACGAAAGCGTGGACTATTCAGCGAATCGACGGGAAGATCTCGCTCCTTGACGGCATGGCAGGGTGAGAACTTTTCAATTTTTATGATCGTGGGTTCGTTTCTTGTTTTTACTTTTCGCTGAATGCATACTTAGGAGTGATTTGGTTGTGGCCTGGAAGCAACATATTCAAATGCTGATCTGGTCGCTACTTGTAGGTGCAGAACTAAATAAAAATGACTTGATTTATGAGTTCAGGTTGGAATAATTTTCGCAAGGTATGCAAGTGATAGATTATCACGGTTGCAACCAACACATCAATGTGAAAAAAAAAAGATGTACATTGTGTCGTTTCTGCGTATCGTCATCGGAGCGCAGAAATTATCCGCTACAAGTCCCGAGTAAGACCTATATCTTAGCGGGTCTTTGAGCTGTAGTTTGGAGTGCACGCAAGCCGGAATATGGTTCATTGACCAGTTTACTTATCCATACAACAGAGGCATATACTAAAAATTTAGCTGGAGCCCCTTCAGGCTCCCCAAGGAATCCCACCACACACCAGGCAGCTCTATGGAGCATATTGTTATTGTTATTAATATTAATATTATTATTGTCTGTACCTGGTTTTATGAGTTCGTCCAATAAGCATTTTTATTATTATTATTATTATTATTATTATACGCATTCAGCACATCAAATTCAAAAATAATTTTGATGTTCGTGATCCAAAATACCAGATCAAAAGAATGCCAGTGTTTTCTCTCAAATACGGAACCACTTCAGCTGCCCTTTAAAGAAGAGCATTCTTCTCTTTTTTTGTATTTTTATACCCATTTCTGATTACATTACCTTTCTTTGGATTAATACGATTTCCTCCTTCGTTCTATTTCTGCAGAAGCAGTCAAATATACATCCCGGATACTGCTTTGATGAACTCGTGCTGCTGTACGGCCTCCATGGGACAAGCTGAAAACTGACAGCTTAGAAGATAGCTTCGGAATGTATAGGCAACTGGCTTGCTTCTAATATCACGTGTCTACAAGGCACATTTACGAAGGTGAAAACAAAATACTGCTGAGGAGCACGCTGTCAACGATCACTACAGCTAGCAAGGACGGAAACTGGGAAGATCTTCACAAGCGAGCGGATACTTGACGCCCTACCTGCAACGTAGTATACCTGCAATGTGGCCCTGGGCTGTAAAAAATGAGACACACCCTCCCGGCCCTGGGCTATGTGGCCAGCCGTGCAGTCTACACCACCTTGAAAAACCTGAGGGGCGAAAAATGCAAGGCCGCATCGACAGCACGAAACAAGTTGGCTACAGTTTGCTCGCACAGGAAGACTGTGCTCTCGCAATGAAACTGGTTATAGAAGGGCTTGTTTTTCCTGGTGTAAATGCTGTAGAACACAACTATGTTGTTCACCAATTGGTGATGCCCAGCCAGCGCCGACTTGTTACATATCTCATAATGGAACTACTCGCCAAAAGGAGACTTCCGACTTCGACGCCTGTGAAAATTAACATACGAGTGAGCTCATTTTGAAACCCGTGTTGTCACAAGAAAGCGCACAAGCGTTTTCTTGTGAAATTTTTGCAGCAAGATGAATGTTCGCATGAACGCCAAGAATGCCAAACAAAAGAAACGGAAAGCTGAAACTCTGCAATCAAGGACACTCGCTGCCAACCGTCACTGATGTCAAGAAGCGAACTCAGACCAAGGAAAAGTATGTCTGATGCCTGTGATGATGAACCCATTGTGAGTTCGAGCTGAAGCATGTGTTGGACTGCAGTGAAAACATTCAACTGAGAAACTTTTGTTGCAAGATGACAACAATATTGTGGGTGCCAGTGCAACGTCTAAGCAAAGAAGCTAAGGGGTCAAGGCTAAATAAATTAGTTCCTGTCCGGCCAGCAAGGTGCTTGCGCTTCGTCCCCATGCCAAGGCAACTGCTCTATGAAGTCGGTGCATCTGTGTGTGTGTGTGTGCGTGCAGATAGTCGGTGTCATTGTAGCAGTCTCTTGGATATCCTTGTGGTGCTACAGCGTAAATGCCGACATGCAGCACAGGTATTGTGTCTCAATGTCACAAAATCTACAGCATCTAAGGTGCATGTGTATAAATTTTTTTCAAGACGGATATTTGCAGAATTTATGGATACTGGGAGGCTCGTTTTGCAGTGTTCAAAGGTGACCAATTTCTTATTTACGACTCCATTATGTATTGTAAATGCAAGCAATTTTGAATATGAAGCTCCCATGCCCACTTCCGTTTCGTGCCCACTTCCGTTTGCGTACAAAACTTGTTTTTAGCCGCCCTAACATACCTGTGTCGTTTCGCAGACTCGGTACTGTCGAAGTACATCAGCATATGGGGCAACGCTCGGGTATTACGGTACTTTTGTTGCAAAGATGAAGTTTTCACATTATGACATTGCCAAGAAACAGGTCACAGGTGTTTTTTCAATGTAGCAACCAGATAGGTTGCTGCAAAATAAGTACTATATTTGAACAGGCAGAGTGCATTGAATTGCTGAACCTATACAGATATATCACGGTCTAAGAAAAGTTTGTCAAAATATGTGCAATCGATTTTTCAAACTATGATATCTCAGAAGCCAAGAGACCAGCAGTTTTACACTTGTCTGGCAATTCGGGTCCCGTTACTGTTGCATCAGCTGTCCCTAAGGGTAGTGTACTCGGGCCTCTATTGTTTCTAATATATATATATTATATCAATGACCTACCATCATCAGTTAACTAGACAGTTAGACTATTCGCTGATGATTGCGTTATTTACCGGAAAATTAATGCACCTATAATGATCACAATATTGTCCAAGACATTTAGATACGATATCATCATAATGTTCCCTATGGCAGATGAACATTAACACTCGTAAATGCAAACAAATGTCCGTAACTAAATCCTTCACTAAAACACTAACCCAATACTCATTACTTTCACAACCACTAGAACACTCATCATCGTACAAGTATTTGGACATGTATTTTAAAGACACATTATCATGGAACGAGCATATCGAGCAAATAACAAATAGCGCAGTAAAAACACTTGGTTTCATTAGACGAACATTATATCTAGCTCCCATTGAACAAAATTACTCGCGTACCAAACATTTATCCTCCCAAAATTAGAATATACAAGCATAATTTGGAATCCACACCTAAATTACCTAATCTCGAGGCTCGAATCTTCAGAACAAAGCAGCCAGATTTATATGCAGTGATTATTCATCCGAAACTAGTGTCTCCGCTTTAAAAGCTAACATAAATCTTCCCCCTCTAGAAAAAAAAAACGAAAAATTGCCTGATTGTGTTTAATTTCAAGATGTATATTACTCAGATTCCGATTTTCAATCTACTTACTGCCGGGCTGCCAATTTTATATCATCCAGATGAGATCATTCCTGCAAGATTGAACCATTTCAGTGCCGTACTAACACTTCCCTCTTTTCTCCCTTAGTACTTTGTATCACTGACTGGAACAAACTACCCGACCATATTGTAACTGAGCGATATCCCATTTCACTTAAAAACAAGTGCATCAATTTGTGTAACTGTGAACCTTGATTTGTAAAACTGCATCATAACAATAACATGCTAATAAGCGTTTTTTTTTCTGTGTGTGTGATTTTTACTTGTTGGTGTCTATTTTTTATGTTCGACTTTTTTGTCTTTTATTTTTGAATCCCCCCTCATGTAATGCAACTTCGGATGCCTTTGAGGTGAATAAAATGAAATGAAATGAATGCTTCTGCATCATTTACCCGATTGCTACTGTAGTTCATTTTATCTGGTCCCACCTCTTCGATTATTGCCATTTCATAGGAATTCTTTTTTTATACAATTCCCATGTCGTTCAGAGATAATTACGCCACCCATTTTATCGCTTAAAAAATAACATATCTGTCTCAAGATATCACTTTCTTGTATTTCACTACAATAATTGTAGGTTATAATAATTTTCCTGCGTTCTAAAATTTGTTCTTTAAATCACTCGGCGTTCACAGCTCTCATGTTAGCTCATAAAAAATAAATAGTGCGAAAACCCGCGTTTCGACGACGTAAAAGCGACGCGCGAAGCCTTACTGCTGCCGTGACGCCAGACGAGGCGTGTTCTCGCCTTCTCCTCCAGGTGGCGTTGCGTCCAGCCGGCAACTAAAGCTCCGCTGTCTCCCGTGCACCTCCGAAAAGGGAGGACCATTCCATTTAGTTGAGCGAAGTTTTGTCGAAAACTTTCATTCTTTTCACTGTTCACTGTAAATCGGACAAAACAAATGTAAATATTGCCAAATGCCTCAACAAAACAAAATGTTTGAGAAAAAAAAAAAGAAAAAGGTAAACCCACAAAGGGGATCGAACGCTGGTCCGCTGCGTACGAGGCAGACGCGTTACCTACTATGCTACTTTACAGCTTTTTTTTTCTCTTATTGCATGGTTGTTACAGCAACATTCATGTCATTCTAACGGCGCTGTACAGTTCTTTTGCACAGAGTATTAAAAATCACGCATTTCGAGGAGTGATTTTAAAATACTAGTCCACTCCGGTTCAGGATCACAGTTCAAATACACACTCTGTACTTGTTTTACAAGGTTGAAGAAATATATCCGCACTTCTTTTGCGTCGAGGTCAGCATGTCGAACAGCCATACGTGATCTCCAAATGCTGCACAAAGCTAACAACATAATCATGTCATAAGGAACTTCATTATCATTATCCACAGTAAGGAAACGTATCCCTGTTGGGGTTACAGGTAGTTCTTTCTTTAAAGTGCGTTGGAGGACATCCCAGAAAAATACCGCGTCCCAACAAAAAATAAACACAGCTTCGGAAATCTCGCTTTGACAGTTTGTTTTATGCGAGAACCAAAACGTTTCCGCTGTGCGTATAGCCCCCTTCTGGTCGGCGTTTGAGCCGGAAGTTTCGTCATCCAAAGCGAGGCACCACGTGACTTCACGCTTCCGGTTCGTCCGGTGCCGGTCGTGGTTCGTCCAGCTGCGCCGAGAGCCCTTCTAGGTGTGGTAGCCGTGCTGTATTCGCGGTGAAAATAGTTCACAGCTTCACGGTACGTTGTTCTAACGCAAGCCATAGAGGGCATAAGATGTTCCAGTTCCCGTAAAACGAAGCATGGAAGCATCGATGGGACGTCGCTGTTAAGCGAGTGATGCAGCGAGGTGACCTGTGACAGTCAAACGTCGGTGACGGTTTATGCGCGGCCAATATTGGTACAGGCCAGTACAACGTGTTCTCTCTTTCTTCAGGTAGGGGCCTCGGGAAATAACGATCTGTAACAGTCTTTTGGCACCCACCAAAAAGGTCTCGATTAATCCGCAAAGGGGTGAGCACTGCTTGTCGTACAAGGCATCCGCGAGAACGCAGGATGCAATCTCGCAGGCAATCAGTTCATGGCACGACGTTTCGTCGACTTAGAGTGCCATCGCCAGGCCGTTTAATTCTTACATCGACAGCTCGGATTGACTTTTTCTGTAATGAGGCGCCGCAGACTGTTCCCGCGAAGCGGCGTGAATGGGTGGCTTGCTATAATATAAATAAACAAAAGGACAGGTCAGCTTGCTGTAATATAAAGAAGCAAAAGCAAATGGGCAGCACCTTCATATTGACTGATAATAAAGCGGTAGTACGACCCTGCGTAGCTCATATCAAAATCGGTGCTCGTTTATGCATGCTTTCTTACTCGACATCATTAAAAGACGTGAGGGAGGGGAGGGGGGGGGAGGGTTATGGTAGTTCACGGGGGCAACTTAGTTGAAGTACCAAAAACGCGTGTGTGTTAAAAAGCAAGGATTGTCACGTAGTCAGATGTCGTCGAAACTAACTTCTGTACGGAAGTGGCGTTTCGATCGCGCGAGAAAACATATTGGCTGAGTTAGAAACGCCGTCTCACCGACTTCTTTCCCTGTCTTTGACTTCTGGTTGCTTCAAGATTTTCTTACCCAGTCTCAGGTATCCTAACGAAATGAGAAAAGTACGCCACTACCCCGATCGGGCATTTCAGCTGGCTGCGTCTTACGGCTTACATTCGCGCCTGTTTCAGTCGGTAATGTGATCTAACGTAACCATCAAAAATAAACAGAACCCAAATTAAAAACGCTGGCTCAAAGGAAAACGAAACATTTAACCTGAGTTTTCATGCGAAGATCCGGAAAGCCCGGTGCGAGTGCAGCTTGCCGCCGGCCGCACTCGCTCTGCGCTTTCCTGGCCGTTCTCGATGCTTCTGCGTACCAATTACTACTTAACATATCCGTAGAAGTAACTTGAGACGTTCAGAAGTGCGTAAGTCACCCAGCAACAGAGGAAGCTGGCCCGGATTGATCGGGTTTCAACACCCGCACACGCTTCCATAGCCGTCATGGGGCTGCGTCGGCTGCTAGCTACGAACCGGAAGTGAATAATACCCAGGGTGCTTTGCGGCTGCCGCCAAACGCCGGTCACCTATTAGAATCTGCAACACGCACCATCGTCTCGCACTCGCCGGCAAGGCAAGTGGGGAAGATCCGCTTCAGCACGTAGGAATCCGAGGCGCTACGCGTCCGAGGCGCTGGACGCTCTTGCCTAGACACCCAGCACCGGCACGAAGTCGGCGATGGACTTGCGGTCGTCGAGCCCCTCGGGCTCGCGCTGCCCGCCGGTCCCGCCTATGAGTGTGGCTAAATGCTCCGTCACAAACTCGAGGGCGGTCGTCATACGGTCATTGAGGGCCAGGATCTGTATCGACGACGGACCGGAGCCCAACTCCGACTCCTTGTCGTTGCAGGAGTCCTCGTTCTCGGGTCTCAGCTTGGGAGACATGGGCGAAAAACAAACACGTACGGCAAAAAAAAAAAGAAAAGAAAAGCACGTGAAGCGAACATTAAAACAGCAGAACCCATCCTTTGGGAATGATTATCTACGTTAATGCGAATAGCATCAAACGGTGCGGAGTTATGCGCGTTCGTCAGGTGGCCGGCACACTCTAGATACGCCAGCCCACTCTTGAGGCGATTCTAAATTTGTTGACACTTTCACAGCCCTGCGCACGATCTCCGCAGCCCAGCACGTGCGTTTGTGTCACTTAGGAAGGCGAGCAAAGCACGCGCCATACGCACAAACACTCAAAATGGTACCGACCAGACTTTCTGGCGTCTCAGCTAGTCTCAACCAACGGTACTCTAAACGGTTGTTTATATCTTTGCCATAGGACGCGCTTTACAGCGCTGTCACAGCTACCGGTGCGCGCGCGTTCCATGCACGAGGGCTCATTCCGCGCTTCGTGAGACGAGCACGGTCGCCATCGCCCTCTCCGAGCGCGGGAGAGGGTGAGCTAGCGGCCGTGGTCAGCCTCACGAGAGCGGAATGAGCCCTCGTGCATGGAACGCGCGCGCACCGGTAGCTGTGACAGCGCTGTAAAGCGCGTCCTATGGCAAAGATATAAACAACCGTTTAGAGTGCGTTGAATGACTGCCTTTATAGCTCTGTGGTTAGCGCGTCTGCCTGCTGATCATAAGGGTCAACGGTTCGAATCCCAGCCGGCGCCGGTCTTTTTTATTTATTTATCGACCCGCGGCGTAAGAGGTTAGATAGCCAGATAGATAGATAGATACATAGACGAAAAGTGCGTGAAGTAGCCAAAGAATGCCATTCGCATTAAAAAGCAATTGATCGATAACTGTTTTGCCACGTGCGGCAAGAAAAACGGGCGCCGATGATTGGAACGGTGTCGACGCCGATCGCAAGTTTCACGATCGGTAAAGTCGTACTCACTTGTTCCTTGTCGCCCGCATTTTCTTCTGCCCATAGTGGTGTCTATACACCAACTCATGTTTACAAACAAACCGGAGCGCCCGGAGCGCCCCTAGCGGACGCCACCGGCGCCGCGCATGCGCGATGGGGGTGTGGGCAACAAGCGCGCCGTCGCCCATAAACAAACCATTGAAACGCGATGTTATCGGCGTCAGTGTGAGTCCCCCTGCCCTTTTTCGCAATCGAATTGTTGATTCTACGTCTTCCTGGCAATGTCTGACTACATGAGCAGCGTCAGCGAAATTAACGAGGCTCGTTACACCGCGAAACTTCGAGTGAATAATCTGACATGCGGCGATTCATTCCGCGTGGACGCCGCAGAATGTACGCTAAAGCCTGATTCACCTGATGAGATTTCGCTCGCAATTTTCAGTCGCGACGTCGCTTGGGCTGCAAAAGCGTGAACCGTAGCTGAGATGGTCGACGTCAATACTGAAAATCGCAAGCAGAATCGGACCAAGTGAACCAGGCATAACAAGTCGGTGATGGCCGCTGGTAACAATAATCAACATCTCCATGTATCTACTGTTTACGAAGAGCCTGCTTACCAACCTTCAAATTTAAGTCTTTTGAGGCCTGCACTTACTTCTTATCGCAAGGACCGGGCCAACTTTTGGCCTACGGGCCGGCGTCGAAGAGAGCAGACGACAAGCAGAAACGTTTGAAAGAGCAGACGACAGTTTGAACGATCAGGCGGCCGTTTGAACTTGAAGACGCACTGAACGTAGTCCGCAGGTGGTCCGCACAACTTGACGGTTTTCTGGCGTTCATGTTGGAACAAAACAAATAAATCTGATGACCACAAGTATCCGTGAATTCAACCCAAAGTGCTTCCCGCCCAAGCAATCGTTGTCCGACGGCGTCTGCTTTTCCCTTTTCCCGTCACATATCCAGATTCTCGGACGAACCGAGCACGTGAAAACTGACCTTCAAACCTTTCTCGACACTTCTGGTACGGCCCCAGTCGCGGCGTTTTGACGATAAGGCAGGTTTTTGTCTGATTCCTTTCAAAACAACGCAGGAATACACGTCTGGCATGGGGACTTCTGCCCACAGCCCCAGACCGGAAGTGCGACCGGCGCGCCACCACCGCGCCGTGACGTCACAGAGATGAGTTGTAAAGCGAGTCGTAGCACAACCGGGCTGAGGCACAGCGAGTCAAAAATCCAAGTGGCTCGTCACGCAGCGCGCCGGCCCTGCTGCTTGCGTACGGCGGCGGGGTACTCCCGGCGGCAGACAACCTGACGACAATCTCCATCGGCTTGCAGCAACCGCATTGGCACCTTAAAAGAGAAAACCGGCATCAACTATACATGTGAGTTTTACAATAAAGAGCGTACCACCTATCAGTCTGTGTTGCGGAGCCGCTGGGTTCCGTCGCCGAGTGCGTTCTTCTCTTTTGTATCCGGAGCCCGGTGTCGATGCCGAAGACGCTTCGCTGGCTTTGCAGCGCCGTGGAATGCCGTCGTCTACGTTTGCGGCGCGCTCGAGGCGTCGGCGTCGCGCATAGAAGAGGCGTCGTACGGGATGGACCTGATATCTGCCGTCCGCCGAAGAATTTCCATACGACGACACCACATTCGATGAAAGTTTTAAAATGAGTCCGTCGAATACGCTCACAATCGAAAAATCAGTCCGCCGAATACGCGCACAGTTCAAAATCACTCCACCGAATATTGCCGATTGACGGACCGAATTGCGATTCTCGTCCGCGGACGCGCGGACTGATAAAGTCGAACGCCTTTTTCACTCGCGGATCTTTGGCGAGAGATTGACTTGAAAAACGTTTAGTGTGGCAACGGTACATTGTTTTTCTTTTTTTGTTTGTTTCTGGATTATGAAAACAAAAATGGCGCATCGGTGTGTTTGTGCGTTCGCTGGTTCCTTTTGTCGCGCGTTTCTTGGTTCCACGTGTGAAAGAAACTGCAGAAACTTTGTCTGGCTTACACGACGCAGGTTCCGGTACATCCTATGAGTCCGCGTCAAGAAGCTCCGGTCAAAACTCGTCTAGGACGCCGCGATAATTCTTGCACGTCTAATCTAGTATTTCACCGAGCAAGACCTCTGTTGTGGCTGTGGTGCACTTGAGTGTGGTACACGAGCGCGGAGTGCGTGAAGGCATTTTCCAACGCCCCTGCGCGAGCCAGAACTTCGTCGCTTCTACGCGGAACCCTTCTCGAGCAGGACCATGCCTGTGTCACTCTCGTGCTTTGGGTTAGTAAAGCTGGGGCGCTTCGCGCGAAGCCTATCACGATGTTTTTGTCTCGATCTGTACGTAACAGCGGCGTACGATTCATTATCGCGGTAGCAAAGGTCGATTTCTCTCTTGGACAACGGTGCCACGGTGCGATGTTGGAGTTTTGCGGCACTGTGGGGTGGCGACCAGGGGCCCTATGTTGCACGTTTTGGACTCCCACGGCGACTAGGAAGAAGGAAGTGACGTCAACAACGCAGCAAACGCAGATTGGATGTTGATTTTGTTTACTTCTGTCAACATCCAAATCTGCGTTCTGCTGACGTCACTTCCTTCTCTAGTCGCCGTGGGAGTCAAAACCTGCGACATAGGGCCCCAGGTTTGGTTCGTCTTCGCTGGCGTCTGCGCGTCGTCTCCCTCGTGAGGATGCGCTTGGGAGACGGACGAACCGCGGACATGTCGTCACGTGACCAATCCGTCCGCGGATCAGTCCGTCGTGTGAATCGGCCAATAGGCGCGCATTTCAAAATCACTCAGCCGGGACTCGTGATTGGCTGGCGCACGCCCTTCCCTGCTGCCTTCAAGCCCGACAGCGCCCCTGACGGCGTGCGCCTAGGCGCAGAACACCGATCTTTGCTTAGAATTTTAATAATGGAATCGGCTGCCCTTGAATGTAATTTTAGGATTTTTAGGAGGCTTAGAGCCCGTGGATTGCGTCATGACGATAAATAGACGATCTCAGAATCCACCTGAGTGCCCCTTTAACTTGACTACCTTTTTTGGGTAATTTGTACATGTCTGGGCAGGGGCCTTCAGTTGGGGATTATCCGGTACATTGTTCTCTCAACAATAAACGTACGCGCGACGCACACGTGAAGGAAGGGGCGTAAGAGCAGAGAAAGAAACTCGAGGTCGCAAGCGACGGGACGCGAGTTTTGAAGTTGGCGCTCAGGTTCCGCAGCATTTGCCTCACACCATAGAGATCATACATACTAACTCTAGAGGAAAAGGTACGCCATTTTCCCATGCATTCTGGCTGCCGCAAGCGGCAGAGCATGCAGGCAGACCTTCGCGGTTCACACATGGTTACCAACTGCCTTTGATTTCACGAATATAGTTATATCATCAGAGCAGTTTCATGAACTTGAACAATCCACGAACTTACCGGTGGAAAGATATTCGCGTTCCTTTCGCAGCTTTCGTTTTGCATAGCGCGCAGACGTACGGCCTCGCGTCAACGCTAAACTAAATCAGATAACCGGCTTCGCGGGTGTAGCGCGAGGGCGCGCCGCAGGAATATGAAACCGCGCAACCAGCAGATTTCCGAGATTTCGACAGAAGGGAAGTTAAAGCAGCGTAATGTGTCTATTGCTTTTTTATAAGCGTTAGAATAGCTCGGAATATAGTTTACAACGTTAAATTATGGGAGTGTCTACATCCACGCGCGGGGATGTAGCCACGTCGGGAGGAGATAAGGCTCCATCCACGCACTACGTCACTTCCGGCGCGCTACGTCACTTCCTGCGTGGACGGAGGCAGTTCTCCTCCCGTCTTCTCTCCGTCCACGCAGGAATCAACCAATCAACCTACGGTCTTGCCTGCCATTGTTTTGCCATGTGCTCGGCGGCCGCTGCTCCTTGCGTTCCTGCCGTGCGCGGACTGCTGTTCGAATAACCGGGTGGCTGTCGAAGTGCGGGCGTTTAGTGGCATTAGGATCGAGGCAATTTGCTTTCCAAGGTGTCTGACGCCCTGCTCGATTTTGGCACAAACAACACCAGCGTTCGTGCCAGCGCGTACGTTGACAAGTACCGTCGGCTGGCCGCTCAGATCTTGGAGCGCAATCCGACGACGCAGATCGCCTTTTCTTCCGTCCTTCCGAGGCGGGAGAACAGGTTCTCTTCGTTGGAGTGTCAACGTAATGATCGGTACAGAGACGTGAATTGGCACCTGCAGGAGTTCTGCCGCAAGAAGGGCTTCGTGTTCGTCGGTGATCTCGTGGACGAGTGGCATGTGTGCGTCGGCTACTGTTTTATTTGTCATGGAATAAACTGTTTCTGGAATCTTTTACCTAGTTTTCTCGATTGAATGCTCTCGGTATGTTTGTTATTACTGGGACTAATGCATGTTTTCCCATCTCTCACAATTTTCGTGGGACTGCGAGCGTGCGCGCAAGTCAAGAACGTACGGAGCGGTGGGCTCGCACTTGTCCCCTTCGATGCACGTAAGCTCAGATTAAAACGCCTCGAACCAAGCCAACCACACGCACGACGAAGCCTCACCGCCTCGCCTCGGCAGCGATGCATACATGGGCGAAGGCCCGGAGGCCGCACCCGCAACAAGCCGACCAAGCCCGCACCACATAGCTGCTCGGCTGCTCACCCGCACGCACGGATGGCACGCACGCCGCCCGCACGAGTGTGTGACTCCTGGACAACATAACTATAAAGATATCTATTGATACTATTTTTATGACGCAAGATATTTGCTATTAGTCTTAGAAAACAGTAAAAAATTGATAAATTGTCTAAGAATTTGTAAGGTCACGTGACATATTAACTTTAAAACAACAATAAAATGTAACGTCCTTATTTTTATATCCTATATTTACTTATAAGAAAGCATAATATGCACAAAAAAACAAATTATCTCTTTATATTCTAAGTCACGTGACCTTTTGCGTGGATGGAGCCTTATCTCCTCCCGACCTGGCTACGTCCCCGCGCGTGGATGTAGCCTCGGCCTTAAATTATTGCTGGTTATTTTGCTGAGAGTTTTCAGTGTTCGCGATTACCTTTGCGACTGTCGTCCTTCGGCTGGCAACATTGGTTTCTTTCTCTCGTGTTCTGTCGCTCTCTTCCGCGTTCTTTTACTCGGGACCCCGTATAATGGCGCACGGGATTTGCCACTCGTCCTCACCCACCTTTACCCCCGTGCCTCAAACGGACAGCCAACGCCGCCCTGGTGGTTCAACTAATGTCTTGTTCAAGATGGCCGCCGTGGTACCGCAGCCTTAACGAACAAACGAACGGAGCGAAGTAGCACGGAAGGAACAACGCCGCAGCCTCTAAACACCAGTCCAGTCCAAAGCACGACCGTTGAAACCAAAGACGGCTGCGTGCACCGGGAGCAATAAGTGCTAACGCATTCAATAGCATACAAATTCAAATTCAAATTTTTTATTTCTCTCTGTTTGGAGAGGGAGACAGAGAAAAAAGAAACTCAGTTGTTGTTTACTGAACCTCTGCCTCCCTTCAGCAGCGAAAGAGGACAGCGTGTACATACACATAATGTTTCTTTCACCATCACACTTATAGCACAAAAATAAACAACAGTAGATGGGGGAGCGGGGGAAGGAATCGATTTAGCCAAGTTTACAAATTCCAGGGGCACTCTCTCACAAACATGGAACGTACATTTTTTTGTGGTTTCATTGAAAACTTCTACATTCAACTCACTCAGGCGACTTAAAAGACGAGGTACTATAAATTCCAACGTCTGATTACCGTAGTTTGTTCTGGAGTGGGGCACTGACCATGTGTCTACAGAGCTAGTTTCATAGGTAACCCCCTCATCCTAAGGTTGGACATAGACACGAATACAGTATATTTTATTTTCGCCAAAAGATCTTTTCAATGCAAGAAAAAGTTTATTATAATTCTGATTGGGAATCTGTATAATGTTCAATTTACTAAATAATGGACTAGTATGACTATTATACTCAGTATAACATATAATACGAACAGCTTTTTTTTGCAGAGTATGTATCAGTTTTATGTTTGTAGCGGTCGTATTCCCCCATACCAAGAATCAATAATTATATTTTGAGTAGAAGAGGGAATTATATATAAGAAGCATAACCGGAATCGGGATGATGTGGCGATATTTGTACATAATACCTACAACTCTTGATAATTTTTCACATGTCTGTTGTACAGTCCCGTCCCATGACATGTATTGATTAAATATAATTCTGAGAACTTTTACGCTTTCAACTATATCTATACTGTGTGTTTCAACAGAAAGAATGGACGTATAAAAAGAGTTTGTATTTCGTGATCTATATAATACGTCTTTTGTGTTACTGGCATTTATTTTTAATGAATTTAAATTTGTTGAGACATTTTACTTTTCCAAAAATTATTTCCGGCACTTATAATCTGATCAATATCATAACCTGAAAATAATATACTGGTGTCATCAGCGTAAATAATGAGACTTACATTTTTTAACAATATTTACGATGTCATTGATGTATAGATTAAAAAGACGTGGTCCCAGAATGCTTACCTGCGGTACGCCGGCGGTCTGTTTCTTAAGATCCGATTGTTCTTTTTTATTTATTTCAACACACTGGTATCGATAACTAAGATAACTTCTAATCATATCTAGAGCAACGCCACGAATGCCATAAATATGCAGCTTTTGAAGTAATGTGTCATGACTGATGCGGACGAACGCCTTTGAAAAATCTATAAATACTCCGAGTGTTAATAACTTTTTTCAATATTGTTTAAAATTCATTCTTTTTGTTTTAACAAGGCAAGTTCCATAGGAAAACCCCTCCTAAATCCGTATTTACAGGGCGTTAGGATAGAAAACTTTTCGCAGAAACTATACAGCCTGTGATGTATTATTTTTTCTAGAGCTTTTGAAAATATCGGTAAAACAGAAATCGGTCTAAAAGTTTCGAGGTTGGTTTTGTCTACAGCTTTATATAGCACAGATACCTTTGCTACCTGCATGTGTTAAGCAAGGAACAATCGACCGCAAAACATGCTTGATAGGTTTAATTTGAAAATCATATATCGGAGCTCTTACTATTTTTTAAGCTTTGGAAAACAGAAAACACTTCATGTTCGTTAGTTAAAAGCAGAAACATACTATGTGAAACCTTCTGAACATCTCAACGGCATCCGCACAGTGTACACTCTGGTCAAGTGTAGCAAAATGATCACTAAACTTTTTGGCCAGAGCAACCCCTTTTACAAAGATACCTTCGCTTTTTATTTCTGTTACTTCATCCGCATGCCACCCTTGTTTTATTGACTCGTCAAGTTTTTTTCTATACTACCTCGAATCTCTTGTCATATTTCAATAAATTATTGAAATACACGCGTTTAGCCTCCCTTAAAGTTTTTGTGAATTGATTTCTAAGTTTTTTAAATGCGACCAAGATGTTAACATCTTTAGTGTGCACGAATGTGTGGTAGAGGTTATTTTTCTTATTTATCATTGCTTTTTATTTCAGGTGTAACCCAAGGTTTACGAGACTTTCGAGGAACCCTATGCAATTCATAAGGAAAGCGGCGATCATATATCATTTTAAACCTTTCAAGAAATCAATTAAATGCTTCGTCAGGAGACACGCTAGACAGCCCTGCACTGCAGACTTCGGAACTTATCTGTTGTTCAAAAATATCAAGGTTAAAAAATATCAAGGTTTTTAGAAATATCAATATTTCTAAAATAAATCTGATCATCACATATTTTTTGGGAGCTGTAGTCTACATTTGCAAGTATATATATTTGAAGGTGGTCACTAATAATTTCCCCAACCACTCCAGCAATTACGTCCATTTCTGAAATATTCGTTAAAAATAAATCCAACAACGCCGGATTTCGGGGTGTAATGCGAGTAGGCTGGGAAATAACGTTGAAGAGTTCGTATGACTTATATAAAGTCAAGAATTCAATTTTATGTGAGGAGGACGCAAGCATGTCTATGTTAAAATCACCTCCAAAACAGACAGTCAATTTGTTTTCACCAAGAAACCTAAAATACACGTCGAGAAACTCAAGAAAGGAGGAGATATTACCACTTGGTGGGCGATAGACAACAGAAAAAAACAAACAGTTTATGCATGTTGTAAAGTTGGTATTTCATAATCGCTTGTAATAGCTGTAAAGTCACTTATAAGTGTGCACTCAAAACCTCTTTTTACATGTATACATACTCCGCCTCCTACTTTATTGGTTCTGTTTGCACTAAATATTTCGTAAATCTCAAGCCTATCTGCTTCTTCGGTATTTTTATACCATGTTTCACTGAGCATAATCACATCAAAAAGAAAATAAAAACCGCCCAAAATACGTTTAAGTCATCAAATTTATTCCGTATCGATTGCACATTTAGGTGAAAGAAAAGAAAGTGGCACCTTTGTGCCACTTTCCTGTGCGACGATGTGCGAGGCTTGGGAGTAGCAAATTATATTTCATTGATGTAACGCTTGTGGTGCGGTTATAATTGGCCATTATGAAACGTGCAGCTCTATTCTGAATACCTTCAAGTTAATCAAAGAGGTGAAGCGTAGAGGGATCCCAGATGGAAGGTGCATACTCTAGCTTAGACCTAACTAGTGTTTTACAAAGGAATAGTTTTAATGATAATGGGGCGAGATAAAAGTTTGAGAAAACCAAGCATTCGATTGGCGTTGTTAATCACATAGTTAATATTAAGTTTCCAAGAACTATCAGCACTTAAAAATCACACCCAGATACTTGTATGAGTTTACAAGATCTAGGGGTGTGTTATTAATACTATAAGCAAAATAAAAGTTGACTTTACGTGTTAGGCGCATTATTTTACTTTTATTAATATTGAGCTCCATTGACCAGAGTTCACACCAGTGTAGTATGGAATCTAGGTCATGTTGCAGTTTTTGTGAGTCAGAGTCATTGATATTACTTGAAAAATAGCACAGTCGTCAGCAAAAAGTTTAATTGAAGAAGAAAACCACCGCATGCAAGTCATCATTATATATCAAAAAGAGTATAGGTCCCAGAACGGACCCCTGAGGTACTCCGGAAGAGACTTGTGCAGAGGAGGAGTTAGTACCATTACACGTTACAAATTGTGACCGATTCGTTAGAGACGCTACTAGCCAGTTCAACACGTTAGAGTTGATGTTAAGTTTACTTAACTTAAGTAATAAAGTTCGGTGCGATACCTTGTCAAATACTTTGGCAAAGTCTAGAAATATGCAGTCCACCTGAGATCCCTGATCAAGTGCCGAATGAAAGTCACTGGTGTTAGACAAAAGTTGCGTTTCACAAGATAAATATTTTCTGAATCCATGTTGAGCTGGTGAAAATAATGAATTAGATTCTAGAAAGTTAACGAGCTGCGTATAGATTATATGTTCAAAGCTTTTAGAGGGAACGCTGGTTAGTGAGCTCGGTCTATAATTGATAGGAACGTGCTTATTACCAGATTTGTGCAAGGGAATAACTTTACGAATTTTCCAGTCGGCTGGTACCAATGAAGTTTCAAGTGATTGTTGAAAAATATCTGCAAGGATTACGGAAGAGTATTGATTTGTAGCTTTAAGAAATTTTGAGTTGATCTCATCTATTCCAGTCGCCGAGGCCAACTTAAGACAATTGATGATGTTCAGAACACCATCGGGAGAAATGATGATAGGATCCATTACAAACACGTAGCCAGGATTTTTTTTTTGGTTGGGGGGGGGCGCACATGGCAAAATGCTGTATGAGGGGAGGGGAAAGAGGAGGTCCCAGCAAAATAGAAGATTTCGGGGGGGGGGGCCTAGGCCCCATGGGCCTCTCCCTGGATACGTGCCTGATCCATTAACGGGAAGGAATCAACACGATAGCTTGGGTCTGCACAGATGGGGGTACTAGAAAAAAACCCAATGAACACTTCCTGGAACATTGTAGCGCATAAAGATTCCTCGATCAGAGTTTCTTTTCGTGTTTTCAATGAAATACATGAGTGTCTATCCCGGAGGGACAATACATTCCAGAATTGACGCGGATTATTTGTTTAACATAGATGGCAGAAAATTGTGGAGGAAATTGAGCTTAGCACTCTGAACTGCGCTCTTATAACACTGAGCAGCATTGAAGTAAATCTGCCAGCCGAACTGGGCAGGACGTGAGCCTGGCAGCTCTAAATAAACGTTTCTTTTTGTTCGATAACCTCAGAAGCGCCCTGTTGAACCACGGTGAAGTAGAATTTACAATTATGGTTTTCAAACGTGTATATATATATATTTTTTTAGTGAGCGAAATCACCACTTCCTTGAAAAGCGTCCAGTTAGCTTCTACAGAGCGCTCCGAGACATTCTCAAAAAATCATCTAAAAAGCTACAAAAATCAACATTAATAGCATCGAAATTGGCTTTCCTATAGTCTCTGATAATTTTCTTTTGATTTCTGACACTAAGTTGAAGGAATCCACAGCGCGTAAAATGTATTACCAAGTGGTCACTGAGTCCAGGAAGGAAAGTAATTGACCAATTAGGTTGGGCATAGTGGGGAAAAATACAGATCTAAAATGCTTGACGTTGTAGCCGTTACCCTCGTTGGGCTGTGAACTAGTTGAATGAAATGCAAATCAGAGAGTACACTTAAGAACTTGCACAGTCTGGTTGAAGACGGGTCAGAGCAGGGGTCACTAGGTCCCCAAACAATTTTAGGATAATTAAAATACCCATCGAACGCAGGGACGTATTTGGAAAACGCGTTGATCGCAGTCAACGCATCATGTAGTTTATCTGTAAAATCAGTAACATAAGACTGCAGGGCTATAACAGCATTCCAATACAAACTTTTATGTTGAATGATCATGCACACCCAAATTATCTCTTAGATGACTGTTAATATTTACAACAAAGGACGGAATACTTTTAAAAACTCCAATTAGAACACCTCCACCGGTTCGCTACTCCCTGTCCTGCCGATAAGTAGTGAACTGTTTCAGTCCGAGAAACAACTCTGGGTCTCTAACTTTGCCCGAGAACCATGATTCGGTTAATACAATAATGCTAGCATCGCAAGTATCTATGACAGAGTTTATATCCTCGCGTTTATTCATTAAGCTTCGTATAATCATAAAAAGGATAGACAAGTTCGACAAAAAATCAAAACGGCCTACCACCCGTCTGCAACTGCTAAACAGGAACCAGTGCACCATCCGGGGCAGAATCAGCTGCATCCGGCGTATAATACTGCTGGGTCATTCGTATTAGCTAAAAAGCTTTCCTGTTCGCTCATGGAGATCCCGT
>JAZHYW010059883.1:0-16871 GCA_037355805.1 Ixodes ricinus | reverse complement strand
AAAACGTTGTTGTACATGTTACTAGCCAAAAAGTAACAAAATACCGTTACTCGTTACTTGTTGCCTTAAAAACAATTAAGAACGTTACTCGTTTCTGTTCTAAACAAGTAACTTGAGATGTTGCTCGTTACCGAAGAAGTAACTAGGTAGAAGTAACTCGTTACTAATAAAGCATATGTTCAGACAACGAACCGCAACGCGCAGATCTTCCTTAACAAATGCAATAAACGCAACTCTAAATTGTGTCTCACACTGTTGTCGTATGCAAGCGCAAAGCGCGTAACAGGCGAAACAGCTAGGCGAGAGAAGCTTGCGAACTTTACGTCGGTTAAAGATACGATAGTTACGAGCTAGGCCAATGCGCGATAAGCTTTCGGTTAGCTCTTTCCGGTCGAGTAACCACCGGCATCCACGTTTTGTGAATGAGCCTCACGCTATCGCAGCCTGCTTTCTTTGACACATGAGTACGTTCCCTTTGTTCCTATCCTCTATGTTGTTCAACTCATGACTAGCGAGGACACGGCATCGTTGAGCCATGATTAACTACTGATAGCAGAAGTGCGACATGGGCCTCTGCTCTATGAACAACGCCTAAAAGCCTACAACAACAACTACCTGCAAAACGACGCGTGGCAGGAAATAGCCATCGTACTTTAGAGAAATAGTGAGTGCGTTCAATACTACATGCTGATCTGTTTTATGAGTGCCGAACTTGCGCGAGAGGGCTGATATATAAACATGTGCTGAACGACAGAAACGCCAGGCACCCTGGGATCCTAGCGTGCCTCTTGCAAGCAGTTGCGGCACTGCTTCATCATTATTGCAAAAATGAATATCGACATAGGCTTCGCGCGTTGCCAAGAAGGCGCCGGGAATGGTTAGTAAACCTTTGACCAGTCTGAAACTGACACATGCTCAGGAACCTTCCAGCTAATGCGCAACTGGCGATTGCATGAGAAATTAAAAAAGAAGCAAAAACCGAAAACGCCAGCGTAGCACAAGTCAAAGCTAGCAGCTCGAGCAGGAAGATGATTTTCCACGCGCTCCAAAGCAGAACAATAAGTAGGTAGCGTCTGGTGCCATTATACTGCATGGAGGACGAGGCATGTGAAGAGTTGATTTCTACACTTCTCTTGTTATGATACGTGTTGCATTCGATTTTTGACAAGTAAAGTTTTATTTCATCATTCCGCTTAGCGCAAATTAAGAAGCTCAGAGATGCAGCGGTTACACGAGGTTAACACCGAAGACGACAAAAAAAAGGACAAACAAATTGTCTCTAGTTTTAGCCATGTGTCACTAAACCAGCCCTCCTGTTTTTTAGTATTATCTTCAACACAGCGATTTTTCGGCGCAAAACTGCTAACTCTTATTGCAAGAACGGCTTGTATTATCTAAAATAATGGCGCCAGACACAGTCCAAAGCTTCAGAGCAGCCTATAGCAGCGCACTGGCGATTGAGAACCTACGGAGTTTTACGACGCCAGTAGAGAGTGCGAATGAATTGCGATGTAATTCTGCTTGATTAGGCAATCTTGCATGGAGCAGGCAGTGCGCGTGCTTTGAAAATAATCATGCTTGTACTGTTACTTGAAGTAGAGACATTTATCCCAGAAAAATAGCTACCGTTTTTGTTTTTTTTCAGCAGCTTTAATACTTCGCTGACATCAGAATTGTTATTCACTCGGAACTTATCTTCCTTTTACGTGCACCGGGGCTGTGCATTATAGTCTCAGTTGTGAAATATGTATATTTTTGTACACCGCTTTGCACGGATTCCACAATGAGGCACGTGCAGAAAAATTAACCAGCAAGGGCAATTGTGAATTGAACGTGATTTGAAATATACACATTATGTCTTCTTGCAACGCAGTGGACGAGTCTGCGCCAAGTGGACTTGCCTGCGCCAAATATTTCTTCGCCAGAGGAGGACGTACAAGCCTGGGAGTGGAGCAGCCGACAATGAAAAGACTTGTGTGCTATTGCCTAATTTGATGTTCCTTGCGGACGCAATCGAGAAAAAGACGGTAAAGCCCTAAAACCGGGGATTTGTGTTCTTCGTACATGAACTCATTTAGTTCCTCGCTCTCGGAATTAAAGAGAGACGAATAAGACAAAGCGGACAATGTGTCAGGCTTGCAGCGAGCTCACAGGTGAGCGAAGTGCACATCCTGGTCTTACCCTGCATTTGCGTGGTGACAACTTCAATTGCGTCTGTGCATAAAGTTCAAAGTTCGAAAAAGTTAAAAACTTTCTTATTGTTGTCACATTATTAGAAAAAATGAAAACTTATTACATAAAAATGTCACCTGCATTACCAAAATGGACGCCTTTTTTATTGAAATACAGGGCCACGCTTTTGTTAAAACTACATATTTCTTACATTAATAAATAAATCATGCCTCGCAGATTAAAGGCTTCGGTGGCATTTAACAATTCTCATTGTATTTTGATGTGTGCTTACTCCTCACATAACTACGTTTCTGTAGTTTCCTTGAATTGTGTAATACAATGAACGTCACGCCCGAGGTAGCTGATTAAAACAAGGCCAAACATCTTTGCCCCTCTACAGCACCCTCTCCAGCAGCAGCACAGATGTTAGGGGAGCTGGGTTATCCGACGGCCAGTCATCCGGGTCGGCTCCCGTCAGCGACACAAGTTCGCATTTTGAAGATATATGCCGCACCGTTTACGTCGACCGTTCTGAGGAAACGCCGTCGCAATTACTTGAGCTTCCTGAGCACGAGCAAGACCTAGAACCGCCGATGTCGCCAGGCGACCATAACAACTTTCTTGCCGCAACCTACCAAGACACGTGCGCAAATCTGCAAGTGTCACTTTATATTTAAAGAATAAAAAAAGGCAACCCTCAACAAAAAGTAAACTGGGTTCGGATAAGATAATGGTTGCCACATTATCTGAAGACAGACTGAGATTACACGAACTACAATCAACGCCAAAAGCAGATGCTGATGAAAGATTTCTCTTCCGCATGAAACTATTCCTAGCCAGGTGGAATGATAGAAGCAAGAAGATGGTGAAGCTTAAAATTCCTGTTTTTTGCTATATGTAATGTTTTATTCATGTGTGACGTCCAGCGGCAATAAACCTGCTTAAACACACACAGCGAGCTTGTTCAGGAGAAAAGTTGAGTGTCAAAAGGATTTTTGTTTTGAAGTCAACAACGTTTTTTTGTACCTGCAATATGTGCATTGCAATTGATCTCATGCTCTAAACGGATTGTTGTTCTTAGTTTTTTTGTATTTACTAGTTATATGGAAAGAGCAAGGCTTGTATTATGACCGGTTCAGTTTTCTTCATTTTCACACTTGTTTTGTTTAGTCACTTTATGCCCTTTATATATTTTGTAACCTACATAGCTTGAATAAAATCTGGATGAAGTATATTCTCTCGAGGATAAATTTATTATACAGGGTATGTTATGTTAGAAACCAAAACTATGGCGTTGGAAAGAATGTAGACAGCCGGCAAGATTGCGAAAAACCTAACATCGCTTCTTGGGTGCGGTTTGGGTTCCTCTTGGCAAGGTAGAGACCACTTTTGTACCCCACTATTCCACTGCCATAATACAGCGCCAGGGCCGTGAAAGTAGCTCGCGAAGCTGTCTAGCACATCAGCTGCTTTGTTGGCGCGGTTATTAAAGCCTTGCCGGTTTCCCTGTGGGAAAGACAGGCTCCGGTAATCTTCCTCCAGTTACCTGTAACAAGGACTCTCGAGGTGTCGGCAGTATCAGAAAATCTGGGGGAACAGTAGCCACCAACCTGCCTGCCTTTGTCCATCAGATGATTGTGAATGCAGCAACAAGCACCACGGACTGCAGTGGCATTGTCTGGTAGCAGGCTCACTCGATTTCTCAGCATCCTCCAACGTACACACATGATGCCGAGCGCATTCTCAATGCTCCTACATGCTCCTGACAACCTATAGTTGTCTACTTTTTCGGGGCTATTTGCTTCAAGCATGCCTGGGTATGGCTTCATCAGGTGCTTTTTGAGAGGAAAGGCATCGTCTCCTAGTAAAATGCACGGAAGCACAGGAACACCGTTCGGGAGCACGCTCGGGGTAGGAAAGTTCTCCGAACCATTGTCAACAAATCTCGATCCCAAGCTCCGACGAAGCAAAAACACTACCATCACTTTCACGGCCGTAGCACCCGATATAGACTGTCGTAAATCTATACCAGGCGTCACCGGATGCCATCGGGTCCATGCTGAAGCTGTGTTTGTGATTAATGTACAAACTTCCGCAGTTGTGTGTGCTTCCAAATGAATGTGCTTTCCATCGACGGCTCCCACACAGGAAAGCTCCACTTCCACTAAAAGTCATCAGCAATAGAAATCAGCTGTTGGCAATCCAATTTTGGAAGACCTTTGGTTTGAGAACAGTTTATATAGCTCGGCAAACTACTGGATCCAGTTGGGCAACAGTAGACTTCTCAACCCTGAAGCTCCACGACAAAGACTGGTTGTAGTGCCACTAAATAAGCTACGCTTCAAAGCCACTTAGCCATATTGTCACTTGGCCATATTGTATCTTAAAGGGGCGATGCAACGATTTTTGTATTTTGCGCAAATACCGCTTAGAACGGATCCCTGACGTTAATGACCTGTGAAATACCCGTTCGTTTTTCACCACACGCAATCTAAGTCGCAGAAAAAAATACAGAAAAACGAGCAACGTTCACCCCTCAACTCGCAGCCAGAACAAGCGGCCACGTGATCTGGAGCCGATTATATGCCGCCAATGTTGATCATAGCCACTCGCGTCTGGGGTTGGCAAGGCACAGGACACGCGCTGAGTTCCAGACATTGTTATGGTTCGGCTGTTTTCGTCATTGCAGCCATTGGAACCGAGCCAATACCCGAATGCTTCTCGAGCTATCGATTATCACGAGCCCAAATCGAGTGCCCACGCAATGCTCGGGTCCAATCTATGAGCCGCATTCAAATATCGTCACTGGGCGGTACTGCTACTGCCCAGCTACGTCATCGGGTTTTGCGAAGGAGAGATTGAATGAAAACGCTCGGTTTTGTCCTCGAAATTACAGCGCAACAAAAGAGTTTCTTGGTCAGTGGCGTTGCGTGCGAGTATCCTTGAGTCCCACTAGTGCCAGTAAGCTCGTGTAAAGTGAAAAACATTCCAGTTGAATATCGTTGCAGCGCCCCTTTAAAAGCATGGTTGTCGGTTATCTGGAGCATTATCTGAAATCACAGGAAAATCTTTTTTCTCTCCACAAATGTTTAAACAGTTCGCGACAGTGCAAAGCAATATTACATAACCTTCCTAACACCGAATCTAATGCTGAAGAAGTCGCACTTTTGAATCATGACGATCGGCAGTTGCTTCTGCTCTGCATACGAGCCAAGATGGCGGTGCCCACAACAATGCCGGGGAACGGAGTGCTGATACTCTAAGCGCGGCTCATATAGTGGCTCTAACTGGTAGCTGTCTCCTTTGCCAGAAACCTGTAAAATGACAGAGCCAATCTGAGAATCGCAGGCCGTTCGTTTACGAATCACAACCTTCTTGCCACCCTGCGTAATCACAGACTATAACCGCTACCAATATTTTAGGTAATTCGATTTCCTAGAATGTAAAGGGTGTCAAGTGATAAAGCATCCGATCCATTGGACAATGGTGTGACAGCCGACACCGCTTAACATGCACATAGCGCGTGCGGGTAACCTCGACTTGTGCTCCCGCTGCAGGCGGGCTCGTGAGCCGGGACGCATTCAAACCCAAGAAGCTCACACTTATGTCCGTCATTGTGCAGGAATTCTACAGCTTCTAACAGGGGGCACAATTTCGAAAAGAGTCTATAAGGGTATTTCCTCTCAGGATTTATTAAGCAAATTGTCTGTCCTGGCGCGCGCTTCATGCTTCAACGTCGTCCCGCGTACTACACCGCCCGGTCTATAGACTACATTTTTGTACTTCGTTGGCATCTACAGCACTACGGCATCAAAAAAACTAAAAGATGAATCGCAGGGGGAATCGGTAGTGTACTGGGCTAGCAAACATTAGCTCTGAGCGCGTGAAGCGAAAGTTCTCGCTGTGGAACCCAGGGATCCAGTGTTCAATGTCCACCCCTGCCCGTCTCGACCTGAACGAGCATTGTACTGGAGTGTTGTTGTGTATGACTACTGTGTTATGCACGTTAAAGGCACCAGGCTACCATTCGTACTGCACTGGCTAAACTAGTCATACCCTAATGAAAAACACACCAGGCGATTCTGGTGTGACATCAAAGAATCCTGGTGTGACACAAGAAGATCTGGTGTGCCCACCAGATTCTAGCGTATCGAGCACACCAGTCTGTTGTGCACAAAAGCAGTATTGGTGTATCGAGCAAATCAGTCTGTGTGCCCACCAGAAATGCTGATGTACCCGCATGCCAACTTGGTGGGAACACCAAAAGAGTCTGGTGTCACACCACACGGGCTCATGTGCCCACCAGGCAGCCTGGTGTGCACACCACGCAGTTTGGTGTGACACCAGTGTTGTATTTTTATTGACTTCCCCCCCCTTCGCGAGTGTGTTTTTGATTAGATTGTGTAACGCCCCTTCCCCCGACGTGGTTCCTCGTTTCCCCCCGTCTTGGCGGTTGCCGGAGACCCCCGCGGTGGGCTCCTTTGTGCTCAAGACGTGTCCCCCTCATCCCCAGCACTTTCCTGGGCGGCCTTGAGCAGCTTGGGGCGCTCGCCTCATCGGGGGCTTCCCTTTCCTTTTCCGCCAGTATTCTTGTTAAAGTTTGAGAAAATAAAAGACTCTTCTCTGTGAGTCGAAGCCGAAAGGATTTGTGTCAATGTGCTTTCTTGACTTCCAACGAGCTAAATGTAGCTAGACATGGACCGGTAGCAAAACAACAAATAAAGCTAGTAAACATTACAGTTTTTTGGTGCCGAAACCCTGAAATTAACGGCCAGATCATGCCTACTATGAACCAGGAGGGCGTCAACCGCCTGAAGCGAAAGATGACAACCCTGCGAGCCGCCACAAGAAAGAATATTAACGAGATCGGCGTCCTTCTGGCCACGAATCCAACCGACATCGGTGAGCTCGAAGAAAGATTTGATATTCTACTTAAGGAGGCTTTCCTGAAAAATCTGGACAAAGAAATCGAGCCATCTGTCAAATATGATGCCTTAGGGGCGGAGATAGCTGGCGCAGAGGGGTACGCGGAACGGATCAGCGTAACTAAGACACGGAGTCAACGCAAGCTGAAAGGCCGAGAATTGCGGAACGACAGGGCGAACGGTTCTTCGATGCAAGGCAGTGGCTCCGGACAAGCTCCAGCTGATAACACCCAACTCCCTACAATAGTAAAGCTTCCGAAGCTTCACTGATGTACTTTTTTGCACATGGTTAAAATTGCGCACAAATATAAAGGAACAGTAAAGAGGGAAGAGAGAAGAGACAAGCACAAACTCACAACTCGATGTATTGAAGGAAGAAAAAGGAACAGTCCTCGATATCAGCTCCAGCCGAGGCCACACTCGCACGGGGACACCCGAGCACGCGGAGGACATACACCCATCAACCACACTCAAACGACTGTAGAAAGGCGATTTCCTTGTCGGTTAAAGCCAAAGAAGGATGGCTGACACAACGCTCGCCTATAGGCGAGCTCAACTCACTGACGTCACGTCACTGCGGTGGCGCTGCCGTCGGTACTGCGCATGCGCAAACGCTTTATTCCTCCCGAATTTGGTATTTGCGCACGCGCAGTGCCCACACCTGGTGTGGGCAAAGCGGGCTTGTTTGTAAACATTGCGTTGGTGTATAGACTTTTTAATGTTTACAAAATCACAGTCACACGTGCGGTCTTCACAGCTCCGCACGTGCATGTTCGTCGCTTCGGAAAGCGAGGAAAGCACGCGCCATACGCACGAACATTCAAGATGGCACCGGCCACACGCTCTTTTTGGAAAGGTCTATACACCTTTCCAATGTTTACAAAACCACAGTAGAGCGTGCGATCTTCACAGCCCCGCACGTGCGTTTTCGTCGCTTCGGAGAGCGAGGCAAAGCACGCGCCATACTCACGAACACTCAAAATGGCACCGGCCACAAGCTCTTTTTTGGAAAGGTCTATACTCAACGAGCTTGAGTCTTACCTTAGAGCGGTAAACCGGATCCCACTGCCTGCAACGGAAATGGCACTCCCCGGTTGCCGCCATCTTGCCTGTTTGCCACATTAGTGATCACGTGACGTTAAGATGGCTGCGCCCAAAGGTGGGCCAGATCAGATTGGCCAGATCGCGGTCAGCAGATGGGCACTCTGGGGCTGCGTTCCAATTGTACTCGAATGGAGCCGAGTTAGTCCGGCGGAACAAGTCACGTGACAAGACAGATACAGTAATGCTGGACGCGAGTAGGTTTTCGAACGCAACAGGTACAAGAACTTCACCCGGGAGTGAGATAGAAGCTGCGTTTGATTTACTTGCACCTCCTGCACCGGTGCAGGAGGTGCAAGTAAATCGAATGCAGCTTCTATCTCACTCGTGGGTGAAGTTCTCGTACCCGTTGCGTTCGAAAACCTACCCGCGTCCAGCATTGCTGTATCTGTCTTGTCACGTGACTTGATCCGCCGGACTAACTCGGCTCCATTCGAGTACGATTGGAACGCAGCCCCAGAGTGCCCATCTGCTGACTGCGATCTGGCCAATCTGATCTGGCCCACCTTTAGGCGCAGCCATCTTAACGTCACGTGATCACTAATGTGGCAAACAGGCAAGATGGCGGCAACCGGGGGGTGCCATTTTTGGCCGCTGGTTTACCGCTCTAAGTTTACTCAAGCTCGTTGTCTATACTCTGTTTCGCCTTATGATGTACTGCAAGAAAGGCTACAAGCGCGAGCTTTTTGCTCTAGGGCACACCTTGGTGGCACAAGCTCTCGTGCATTAGGGGCAGCTGCCAATTCTATGAGCTCGTGCTTCTAACCTTCGCTGCGGTACAACATAAGGTGAAACGGAGTATAGGCGGAGTATACTAAAAGCTTCAAAAATTCCCTAGTGTGTTTTTCGGTGAAACTGCCAATTATCGAGGTTTTTGTAAAGAAGGTGTACACTTACACGCTTGACAATGCAAAGGTAGGTGACCCCGCCCCCCCCCCCCCACACCATTGAATTTAGATATTGTGCTCCCTAAACCGGTCATTAATACACAGTCCTGTCAGTCCTACGTAGGATCTACCACAGGAAAGAGGAATGCTATAAACCATTCTGGTTGAACAGGCCACGTAAGGGCGGACGTGTTTTTGTGCGGCACCTGTGTTTTGTAATATTTTCTATTTTTGCTCAAACTTTAGAACAAATGTGACCCTTTTTGGGTGGGCTGACATCACTAAGGGGACTCCGTACCTATTGGCATCTTGTTATTATCAAACTTATCATGGTACCCTTTTTTGTGAGTAAAGCACACCCAGTCAACATGTGCTCTTGTATCACACCACAGCAGAACCTGATGGCACGCTAGAACTCCAGAGCCCTATCACACCAAAACACCACGGCCCTGACGTCACACCGAAACACCAGATTGCTGGTGTCACACCAGCACAACAGGTTATTGGTGTCACACCAAAACACCAGACTGCTGGTGTGAAAATGTCCCAAATCACATCTGTGAAAAACTCTGGTGTCACATCAAGTCCCACCAGCCCTCCGCCTGGTGTATTTTTCACTAGGATATAGAGCGTAAACCAGTGTTGCCTTTAACTGGCTGACCGACCTTACGCTGTATAAACACTAACGTATATTTGGCTTTGTTTTAGATGGACCACGGAGCTGCAAGATTTCATGAAAAGAGGCCTATCGCTAACACTACTGGGAACAAAGACACGTAAATAGCACGAGCTTTTATTGGCGTATGCGACCAAACACGGCTTTTCATTACAAAATAACACCTTTTGGCAATATCTAGTATGCTTCTTATTAAAGCGCGGGCCCGCGCTCTGCAAAATACCTATACCATGATAAACTGATGATGCGTCAGCTTGAACTAAAGAAACAGACGTAGAAAGGACAGGAAAATAGATAACAGCTTACTAATAACTTTGCTTTAGTACACGTGTTCTTCTCATGTGCAATCTCCTTTTTACAAGCTGCTCATATATGCACCAATTAACTATTAGTTTTGAATATTTACACTATAATATTATTAAATATACAGTAACCCGCTCTTCCTACGAGTTATCTGGACGTGGCACACCGCAAACAAGACGGTGTTTTGTAGTATTACCAACAAGAAAAAAAGTGTTAGATTTTCGTTATACTATAGGGAGCACAGAACTTGCAAAATTAGATGAATTTATGTATCGAGGCGTGATTTTTAGTAATGCATTACACTGGAATAGTCACGTGGACTATATAAGTGAAAGGGCGTATCAAAAACTAGCATTTCTTAGAAGGCACCTGAGACATTCAAATAAAGATGTTGGATTAACTGCATATAAAGCATATGTGTGTCCGATATTGGAATACGCAAGTTGCGTATGGGACCCCTACAGGAAAAAACAGGTCACACAAATAGAAAGAATTGAGAACCTTGCCCCACGATTTCTTTTTTCAGAGTTTAGGCGTACGTCGTCTGTTATTACAATGAGAGCTGAGGCGCAGCTGAATAGCCTAGAGAACAGAAAAAAAAATTGTAGATTGAAAGAATTATTCAAAATGGTAAACGGACTGACAAAAGTTGATTCCGAAAAATATTTGTTGCGTTCGGCAGCCCGTTCTCAAGGAACGAGCAACACTAAAGCAATTGTACCGTATCAATACAAGAATGATGTGTTCAAATATTCATTTTTTTAAGAAAAATTATTGATTGGAACGCTCTGCCAAGAAAACTTGTCAGTTGTTGCAGCCCTGAGCTGTTTGGAGTCCAATTAACTGATTTATAAGAAATTAACTACTACGTGTAAAAAGTATGCGCAGGCACTTCGAATTGCCTGCGCACGCTTTACCCGCACAAAGTGCGTGAGTGTGTATTTATTATGTGTTTTTATGTTGCCTCTCCTGCGTAGACCGAAAGGTCCGCTGTATTGTAAATAAATATTGTTTTTCTTTGCTGTGGGTTGGGATAAACAAGTTATCTGGATGTAGCACACCGCAAATAGAGTTTTCTTTTGTGGATAGATAGATTAGGTATTAGCACATTATTTTTCGTGTTCCTCGATGGTCAGTGCCTCGGGCATCTCACGTGCAAAAGCATTTTTTTTTGTTGCCAGAATGGTGATGTTGCTGAATACTGCACTGCATTTGCACGTCTTACAATGAGCTGGTAAATTACCTGCTGATGCGCCCTTCAAAGATGCTGCATGTTCCCTAAAGGTCTGTCCACACATGCAGTGGAGCGCTACAAGCATAGCGCTGACCTGGCGCTAAGCGCGTGCTGACGGGAGCGTTCACCAACTTTGTATTGCACCGCCAAAACTGTTGCTCATGGCAGACGATAAGTGGCTGACGGCACGTGAGCAGCGCTGCATCAGCGCTCACTGCATGTGAGAAATGGCCTTTATTCTGTCATTTATGCACCTGCCTGCCTGGCCAATGTAACATTTACCGCATGAAAGGAGAATGTAATAGACTACTCCTCTTTGGCATTGGACATACCTTGTTCTGTGATAAGTGTCACATGTTTTCACTTGGTTTGTTGGCTGGTTAACTCTCCTTCACATAGAGTATGTTTTGTTTGGTACTGGGCAAAGTACTTGAATGTTCTGTCTTCCTGCGATCTTTTTTAGCTTGTGGGTGATCCCGTGAATACATGGTATACCGATGTTCTTTTTTGGACATCTTTTTTTTCTTTGGAGTTTGCCGTTGCGCGTTGCAATTTCTTACATATGTTCTCACAGACGGGGCGTTGTCGCGTATCTTGCATCGCTTAGTCTGGAAATCATTTCTTCAATGCTGGAACCACGTTGGTGTTATCAAGATTTGCAGAGGGCAGAGACGAGCGCTGTGCTCGCCACACTTGTCTTGATTGCTCTTGAGTGACCGGACGTAAATGGAATCTGTAAGTTCCAGCTGACGTATCACTAATATGTACCAATCCTAGCTCAACTCAAGCCTGTAACCAAGTTCAATGAGAAGTTGCAAATAAATTACAGTTGTGTCTCCTGGACACTGCCGCTGTACAAGAAACACTTCCGCTAACTGCCGTACCTGATGGTTATTGCCAATCGTTCAGCCAATGACAGTGATGCCCGAAGGTGCGCGCTTTAAACCTGGATGTGTGGTCGGACGAGGCTTTCGGGGTAGTCGAACAGCTGCGGCGACATACACATGAAGTTCTGGAACATCGCCGTATCCCCAGTTCTCAGCTTGGCAGAAAGATTACGGAAGTCGCCGTCCAACGCTCGGTCCAGGTTCACCTCGCTCACCCAAACAGTTCTACGGCGCCTCCGGCGTCTGCGCTTGATTTCATATATGACAATAAGTTCATTCTGCGTTTGTATGGCTTCAAACTTAGCAAGAACTTGCTCATTGACAAGCACCAATTTAGACCTCTTGCTACATCAAGTATTCGCTTCGCATTCTGATTGGCTTGCCGTAAAGCCGTAACTCAGGTAGCTGTCAATGTGAACGAAAGGCATTTTAACAACCCTAGCGTCAATTACAGCTTTTACGCTAAATACGACAAATGCGATTGCCATGCAAGTTACATTTAGTCTGAACATCGCTGAACGTGTTACGGACATTCAACGGCAATATGAGCTGGTACAGGGCAATATCACCTGATACAGTAAAAATGCCATGTTCGAAGTTCATGCTGCATCAAGCTATTAAAAGGGAGGTTTGAATGAACTGCCCCGTTCCCTGGGGTAACAATATGGCAACAGGTTCCATTGTTTACCGCACTGGAAGCACCCGTGCAGCATTTTACCCTTTTCGTCTAGCACTCGGCTGTCTCAGCTTATATTGCCACCGACTGTACATGTCTGACCGGAACCTACGTGTACAGCATGAAAAGGTCACCGCGCCGGCGTCGGGACCTACGTGACCGGCATGACAAGGTCGCATGGCTGGCGCGTGCCACGTACGAGACCCGAGGCCAGATTCACGAAGAGCTTCTTAAGTTACGACAACTAAGAAGTTCGTAAGTTAAAAATATCGTAAGAAGAGGCGAAATCGGTATTCACGAACGGGTTCATAAGGGAAAGGGGGAAAGTAACGTTCTTGTACGGAAAAACTAGAACTTCCGGTGTCCCGCAAGCTCCCGATACACGCGAGAGCGGGCTGTTGCTATGGCGACGGCGTTTTCGGCAACACGACAACCAATCGGAGAGCTCTGCGTGGTTCGGAGCAAGTGGGTTTTGAATAACAAACTCAGGCCGCCTTTCCGCCTACGCTCGTCTGGGGTTCGTGTTCATGAAGTGAAATGTCGACGCTAAAACGATTTAAACGGGCCCGCGTGCCGAGGCCGGGATAACAGCCTTCGTCGACTGCTACGAACTCGGATACTACGAAGTCAACACAACTGTCATTGTTGCTAAAGAAGACGGCCCGCGCCGGTTGTTTGCAAGACGGTGTAAATATAAACAAATAGCAGTGGCGCTTTTCGCAGCCTCGGAGATGCAGGAATGAGCCGATGTCCAACAAAATACGTTTGAACTGCGAGAGTGTCTGCAAATGCCACGTAAATACCTGTTTACACTCGAAGCGGACGCGCGCGTTTGCTCGGAGTGCTGGATTAGGGCTGTTGGACCGCGTTTTGGTAAGCGCTTCATGACCGAACTTTTACGGTTGCAACTCGATGCTGGCGTGACACGCGGCAAAGGAAGGTTGGACCGGCATCGCGTACCTTCACGAACTGTTCTAGCTCGACAGATTTGACGCACCGTCATGTCTGAATAAAAATGGCATACTAATAACAAAGTGTACATACCATATGCTCCGAAAGCAATCCATACGGAATATATTCGAGCTCTATAAAACAGAATATAACGAGATATAATTGATAAAAGTCCCGTTTGACGAAAGCGTTCGTCACCGCTGCCTCGGAAAACAAGGGGAAGAGACTGACCTCTTAATCTAAAACTGAGGTAAGCGATCAAACTATTCACGGAAAAGGGCTCGCACTGTGAAGCGTGTGATTGACTGACGTGGCTGTTCCGAGCTTCGTTGCTTTCACGTCCTTGAAAAAGAAATCGGCTTTAACTGATGTCAAAACTACCGTTCCGGGACTCCGACGACCCTAAACGAACAAAGGAAGCACAGGGAGCACCAGGACGGGAGCGATCTCGGCACCCGGGCCCACCTACTCCAATGACACGCCTGCGAGGCTTAGCTCACCCGAGGTGAGCACCTGAGGTGAGCACCTCGTCACCGACGCCGCAGTTGCAAATCGATACAATAAAAAACAGTGAAGTTAGACTGGAAACCGCCGGACTCAGCGTATCGGCAATATGCTTGAATCTCCGAGCTGGGTATACAAGGTCGGTTCATAAGAAAACCTACAGAAATTTACAAGGTGAACATCCGGCCTCGGGAGCCAATAGACTTTCATGTAGTGACGACGCCGGAGATTGAGACAGCTATCTTTGCACTCATCTCTGCCACACCTTACCAAGGACTTACTCGCCACAAGCTATCGAGTTCTGCCACGGCGTACGTCTCCACGCTAGAGTAAGCCTTCCAACTAACAAAGGTATTGACTATTCAACACCAAGTTAATTGAGCCGTGCAGATGCAAGCGTATCTTGCTTCAGGCCCGAAAGTCCATCGGTGTGCAGTGAAAAGGGTTGTACTCGACCACCCTGATCAGAACATTATACCTGATTTTCGTACACCATCTCACAGAATTCTGGCGGCTCGCGGACTAGGCAAAGAAGACTCATACCTCTTAACCGTTCAAGGTGAGCAGAAAATACCTGAAATCGTCTATCACCTCGGGGCGATCCTGCGCCCACGAGAATACAAGCCATCAACGGCTATCTGCTACCGTTGCTGCCAGCCCGGACACATGAAGCCCTTCTGTCCTGTACAAACTGTGAATCCTGAATTGGTCAAAGCTGACGGCAGCTCGCGTTACAAGTGCGGACTATGCCGCTCTAACGATCACTCTATTGCCTCCCCAAAGTCTCCGAGAAAGAATAATTTGGGGGTTGCTATATCCGGCAAGATTGCTAAGACCACTCCTACTTCCAGCAGAGCACTAGTCTTGGCGCAGAATCGATTCCAAGCCCTAGCAGAAGAAGGGGAAGAGGAGAAAAATTATCGCCCGGTGTCATCTAACGACGGCCCTGAGGGACCACAACCTTCGTACGCAGCGATGGTCAAAGTCACCAGGAAACGTAAGCGACCGCCACGAACGACGGCCATATCGCAACGTCCGTCTCAGGCCTTGCATAGAGCCTCGCGAGGGTCCAGCAGCCTTCATCAACCCAGTGGTGCAAAGAACATGCCATCTCGTACCTCGTGGTTTAATCAGGAGACCCGGTCACCTTCGGCGACAAAAACATTAACACTGATGACGTAACCGCTCACTGGTTGTCCGTCGCCCAAGCAGTGGACGCACTTACAAGTCAAATCGCTGCAATGCAACCTTTCCTAGATGCCATCCTTATGATCCTGCAGCAATAAACGAGTCGACAGTAGAGTGTCATCCAGTCCCTACGCCCCACATATTACAGTGGAATTGTTGCAGTAGCCGTCAAACGGTTGAGGAACTGCGCAGTAGAATCTTGTATCACCTGATCAATTTATGGCTCATCCTTGTACAAGAACATTTGGAACTCATTCGCATACCCACGTACTGGGGCTACAATTCACCGTCCATTCCTGATGTCCGGTATTTAACGACCTCCAACAACGAGCCCTCTAGGCCCGGCAAAGCGGATATCTATGTCGAAGATCATCTTCAGCACGCCCCCATGGACCTATCAAAATGGTACACCTTCCGCCAAGAAGTAGTGGCTGTCCACGTCCGGACCTCCGCACATTTCCAGGTTTTTACGGAAAACCTGGAAATGTTCGTCATAATCTCGGGTGATTTGAACACATTCTCTTGCTCCATCCCAACATGCCTATTATCGTGGGTGGGGACTTCAATGCTTCCAACATGGAGTGGGAGTAAAAGCACGATTCCTCGCGAGACCGTCAAGTATATGATCGCTTCACCGATCATGGCTTTCATCGTCTTAGCTTGCCGGGTCCCACCCGCCTGTGGAACCCGTCCAACACTTCGGACCTCACCTGGTGGCGTGGGACTGGCCATCCTGCATGAAGGACTGAAGACGACACTTGGAGAAGTGTCCTTTCCCCGATCGTTACCAAATGGGGACCCCATGGAATATAACCGCCTCCGGAAGCAAGTTCAGGTCACCAACTGGGATGACCTTTGCTCATCTCTTAACATCACAGCGCAGAACCAAGACACCGTTCAGACCGCCATCAAAGAAGCCATGTTGGAGTGCACCACGACAATCACGGTACACTCTGATCAACCAACACCTGATCCCCCTTTTATACGCCTGTGGCAACAGCGACTTGAAGTCGTCACATTGGCAACCATACACTCCGACGACCACCAACTTCAAGATGAGGCTTCTCACGTGGCAGCTAATGCGCGCCGCCACGAGAAACGACTTGCACGCCAACGCTGGCTTGACTCGTGTGCCTTCTTGAGTAACCCAAAGCACCCGGAGGCTCTTTGGCGAACATTTCACACTATGGAACGACCTCGACAAACTGAAGGCCGGACTGGTAACATCCTGTTCCGTCTAGGGATTTACCACGATGAGTTTGCGGCGCGTGCGGCGGATACCTTTTTCCCTCGACATGCCAGCCGTCGGTCGCGCGCCCTGTCACGGCTATGCCAGACACTAGTGGCTTCACTGCGCCATTCACTCT
>JAZHYW010059882.1:0-22959 GCA_037355805.1 Ixodes ricinus | reverse complement strand
AACACTCCCAGCTTTAGAGTTCGACTGACATGTTCGGCGATAAACGTTGCTAGTTTTTTTTTTTTTAGGCCTGCTTAATCTGCCATTGTCGCAATGGATGCGTACCCAGATTAGTATTAAAACGAGGCTGTTAAAACGTTGTTGTACATGTTACTAGCCAAAAGTAACAAAATACCGTTACTCGTTACTTGGCCTTAAAAACAATTAAGAACGTTACTCGTTTCTGTTCTAAACAAGTAACTTGAGATGTTGCTCGTTACCGAAAAAGTAACTAGGTAGAAGTAACTCGTTACTAATAAAGCTATGTTCAGACAATGAACGCAACGCGCAGATCTTCCTTAACAAATGCAATAAACGCAACTCTTAATTGTGTTCACACTGTTGTCGTATGAAGCGCAAAGCGCGTAACAGGCGAAACAGAGGCGAGAGAAGCTTGCGAACTTTATGTCGGTTAAAGATACGATAGTTACGACCAGGCCAATGCGCGATAAGCTTTCGGTTAGCTCTTTCCGGTCGAGTTACCACCGGCATCCACGTTTTGTGAATGAGCCTCACGCTATCGCAGCCTGCTTTCTTTGACACATGAGTATGTTCCCTTTTGTTCCTATCCTCTATGTTGTTCAACTATGACTAGCGAGGACACGGCATCGTTGAGCCATGATTAACTACTGATAGCAGAAGTGCGACATGAGCCTCTGCTCTATGAACAACGCCTAAAAGCCTACAACAACAACTACCTGCAAAACGACGCGTGGCAGGAAATAGCCATCGTACTTTAGAGAAATAGTGAGTGCGTTCAATTCTACATGCTGATCTGTTTTATGAGTGCCGAACTTGCGCGAGAGGGCTGATATATAAACATGTGCTGAACGACAGAAACGCCGAGGCACCCTGGGATCCTAGCGTGCCTCTTGCAAGCAGTTATGACACTGCTTCATTTATTATTGCAAAAATGATATCGACATAGGCTTCGCGCGTTGCTAAGAAGGCGCCGGGAATGGTTAGTAAACCTTTGACCGTCTGAAACTGACACATGCTCAGGAACCTTCCAGCTAATGCGCAACTGGCGATTGCATGAGAAATTAAAAAAGAAGCAAAAACCGAAAACGCCAGCGTAGCACAAGTCAAAGCTAGCAGCTCGAGCAGGAAGATGATTTTCCACGCGCTCCAAAGCAGAACAATAAGTAGGTAGCGTCTGGTGCCATTATACTGCATGAAGGACGAGGCATGTGAAGAGTTGATTTCTACACTTCTCTTGTTATGATACGTGTTGCATTCGATTTCTGACGAGTAAAGTTTGATTTCATCATTCCGCTTAGCGCAAATTAAGAAGCTCAGAGATGCAGCGGTTACACGAGGTTAACACCGAAGACGGCAAAAAAAATGGACAAACAAATTGTCTCCGGTTTTAGCCATGTGTCACTAAAACCAGCCCTCCTGTTTTTTAGTATTATCTTCAACACAGCGATTTTTCGGCGCAAAACTGCTAACTCTTATTGCAAAGAACGGCTTGTATTATCTAAAATAATGGCGCCAGACACAGTCCAAAGCTTCAGAGCAGCCTATAGCAGCGCACTGGCGATTGAGAACCTACGGAGTTTTACGACGCCAGTAGAGAGAGTGCGAATGAATTGCGATGTAATTCTGCTTGATTAGGCAATCTTGCATGGAGCAGGCAGTGCGCGTGCTTTGAAAATAATCATGCTTGTACTGTTACTTGAAGTAGAGACATTTATCCCAGAAAAATAGCTACCGTTTTTTTTTTTCAGCAGCTTTAATACTTCGCTGACATCAGAATTGTTATTCACTCGGAACTTATCTTCCTTTTACGTGCACCGGGGCTGTGCATTATAGTCTCAGTTGTGAAATATGTATATTTTTGTACACCGCTTTGCACGGATTCCACAATGAGGCACGTGCAGAAAAATTAACCAGCAAGGGCAATTGTGAATTGAACGTGATTTGAAATATACACATTATGTCTTCTTGCAACGCAGTGGACGAGTCTGCGCCAAGTGGACTTGCCTGCGCCAAATATTTCTTCGCCAGAGGAGGATGTACAAGCCTGGGAGTGGAGCAGCCGACAATGAAAAGACTTGTGTGCTATTGCCTAATTTGATGTTCCTTGCGGACGCAATCGAGAAAAGACGGTAAAGCCCTAAAACCGGGGATTTGTGTTCTTCGTACATGAACTCATTTAGTTCCTCGCTCTCGGAATTAAGAGAGAGACGAATAAGACAAAGCGGACAATGTGTCAGGCTTGCAGCGAGCTCACAGGTGAGCGAAGTGCACATCCTGGTCTTACCCTGCATTTGCGTGGTGACAACTTCAATTGCGTCTGTTCAAAAAGTTCAAAAGTTCGAAAAAGTTTAAAAAAACTTTCTTATTGTTGTCACATTATTAGAAAAAAATGAAAACTTATTACATAAAAATGTCACCTGCATTACCAAAATGGACGCCTTTTTTATTGAAATACAGGGCCACGCTTTTGTTAAAACTACATATTTCTTACATTAATAAATAAATCATGCCTCGCAGATTAAAGGCTTCGGTGGCATTTAACAATTCTCGTTGTATTTTGATGTGTGCTTACTCCCTCACATAACTACGTTTCTGTAGTTTCCTTGAATTGTGTAATACAATGAACGTCACGCCCGAGGTAGCTGATTAAAACAAGGCCAAACATCTTTGCCCCTCTACAGCACCCTCTCCAGCAGCAGCACAGATGTTAGGGGAGCTGGGTTATCCGACGGCCAGTCATCCGGGTCGGCTCCCGTCAGCGACACAAGTTCGCATTTTGAAGATATATGCCGCACCGTTTACGTCGACCGTTCTGAGGAAACGCCGTCGCAATTACTTGAGCTTCCTGAGCACGAGCAAGACCTAGAACCGCCGATGTCGCCAGGCGACCATAACAACTTTCTTGCCGCAACCTACCAAGACACGTGCGCAAATCTGCAAGTGTCACTTTATATTTAAAGAATAAAAAAGGCAACCCTCAACAAAAAGTAAACTGGGTTCGGATAAGATAATCGTTGCCACATTATCTGAAGACAGACTGAGATTACACGAACTACAATCAACGCCAAAAGCAGATGCTGATGAAAGATTTCTCTTCCGCATGAAACTATTCCTAGCCAGGTGGAATGATAGAAGCAAGAAGATGGTGAAGCTTAAAATTCCCTGTTTTTGCTATATGTAATGTTTTATTCATGTGTGACGTCCAGCGGCAATAAACCTGCTTAAACACACACAGCGAGCTTGTTCAGGAGAAAAGTGTAGTGTCAAAAGGATTTTTGTTTTGAAGTCAACAACGTTTTTTTTGTACCTGCAATATGTGCATTGCAATTGATCTCATGCTCTAAACGGATTGTTGTTCTTAGTTTTTTTTTGTATTTACTAGTTATATGGAAAGAGCAAGGCTTGTATTATGACCGGTTCAGTTTTCTTCATTTTCACACTTGTTTTGTTTAGTCACTTTATGCCCTTTATATATTTTGTAACCTACATAGCTTGAATAAAATCTGGATGAAGTATATTCTCTCGAGGATAAATTTATTATACAGGGTATGTTATGTTAGAAACCAAAACTATGGCGTTGGAAAGAATGTAGACAGCCGGCAAGATTGCGAAAAACCTAACATCGCTTCTTGGGTGCGGTTTGGGTTCCTCTTGGCAAGGTAGAGACCACTTTTGTACCCCACTATTCCACTGCCATAATACAGCGCCAGGGCCGTGAAAGTAGCTCGCGAAGCTGTCTAGCACATCAGCTGCTTTGTTGGCGCGGTTATTAAAGCCTTGCCGGTTTCCCTGTGGGAAAGACAGGCTCCGGTAATCTTCCTCCAGTTACCTGTAAGAAGGACTCTCGAGGTGTCGGCAGTATCAGAAAATCTGGGGGAACAGTAGCCACCAACCTGCCTGCCTTTGTCCATCAGATGATTGTGAATGCAGCAACAAGCACCACGGACTGCAGTGGCATTGTCTGGTAGCAGGCTCACTCGATTTCTCAGCATCCTCCAACGTACACACATGATGCCGAGCGCATTCTCAATGCTCCTACATGCTCCTGACAACCTATAGTTGTCTACTTTTCGGGGCTATTTGCTTCAAGCATGCCTGGGTATAGCTTCATCAGGTGCTTTTTGAGAGGAAAGGCATCGTCTCCTAGTAAAATGCACGGAAGCACAGGAACACCGTTTGGGAGCACGCTCGGGGGTAGGAAAGTTCTCCGAACCATTGTCAACAAATCTCGATCCCAAGCTCCGACGAAGCAAGAACACTACCATCACTTTCACGGCCGTAGCACCCGATATAGACTGTCGTAAATCTATACCAGGCGTCACCGGATGCCATCGGGTCCATGCTGAAGCTGTGTTTGTAATTAATGTACAAACTTCCGCAGTTGTGTGGGCTTACAAATGAATGTGCTTTCCATCGACGGCTCCCACACAGGAAAGCTCCACTTCCACCAAAAGTTATCAGCAATAGAAATCAGCTGTTGGCAATCCAATTTTGGAAGACCTTTGGTTTGAGAACAGTTTATATAGCTCGGCAAACTACTGGATCCAGTTGGGCAACAGTAGACTTCTCAACCCTGAAGCTGCACGACAAAGACTGGTTGTAGTGCCACTAAATAAGCTACGCTTCAAAGCCACTTAGCCATATTGGCACTTGGCCATATTGTATCTTAAAAGCATGCTTGCCGGTTATCTGGAGCATTATCTGAAATCACAGGAAAATCTTTTTTCTCTCCACAAATGTTTAAACAGTTCGCGACAGAGCAAAGCAATATTACATAACCTTCCTAACACCGAATCTAATGCTGAAGAAGTCGCACTTTTGAATCATGACGATCGGCAGTTGCTTCTGCTCTGCATACGAGCCAAGATGGCGGTGCCCACAACAATGCCGGGGAACGGAGTGGTGATACTCTAAGCGCGGCTCATATAGTGGCTCTAACTGGTAGCTGTCTCCTTTGCCAGAAACCTGTAAAATGACAGAGCCAATCTGACAATCGCAGGCCGTTCGTTTACGAATCACAACCTTCTTGCTACCCTGCGTAATCACAGACTATAACCGCTACCAATATTTTAGGTAATTCGATTTCCTAGAATGTAAAGGGTGTCAAGTGATAAAGCA
This sequence comes from Ixodes ricinus, assembly GCA_037355805.1. Classification (NCBI taxonomy): domain Eukaryota; kingdom Metazoa; phylum Arthropoda; class Arachnida; order Ixodida; family Ixodidae; genus Ixodes; species Ixodes ricinus. Next base: position 17,820 of record JAZHYW010059882.1, on the reverse strand, counting down.
TCCGATCCATTGGACAATGGTGTGACAGCCGACACCGCTTAACATGCACATAGCGCATGCGGGTAACCTCGACTTGTGCTCCCGCTGCAGGCGGGCTCGTGAGCCGGGACGCATTCAAACCCAAGAAGCTCGCACTTATGTCCGTCATTGTGCAGGAATTCTACAGCTTCTAACAGGGGGCACAATTTCGAAAGGAGTCTATAAGAGTCTTTCCTCTCATGATTTATTAAGCAAATTGTCTGTCCTGGCGCGCGCTTCATGCTTCAACGTCGTCGCGCGTACTACACCACCAGGTCTCTAGACTACATTTTCGTACTTCGTTGGCATCTACAGCACTACGGCATCAAAAGAATTAAAAGATGAATCGCAGGGGGAATCGGTAGTGTACTGGGCTAGCAAACATTAGCTCTGAGCGCGTGAAGTGAAAGTTCTCGCTGTGGAACCCAGGGATCCAGTGTTCAATGCCCACCCCTGCCCGTCTCGACCTGGACGAGCATTGTACTGGAGTGTTGTTGTGTATGACTACTGTGTCATGCACGTTAAAGGCACCAGGCTACCATCCGTACTGCACTGGCTAATCTAGTCATACCCTAATGAAAAACACACCAGGCGATTCTGGTGTGACATCAAAGAATCCTGGTGTGACACCAGAAGATCTGGTGTGCCCACCAGATTCTAGTGTATCGAGCACACCAGCCTGTTGTGCACACAATAGTATTGGTGTATCGAGCACATCAGTCTGGTGTGCCCACCAGAAATGCTGATGTACCCGCATGCCAACTTGGTGGGAACACCAAAAGAGTCTGGTGTCACGCCACACGGGCTCATGTGCCCACCAGGCAGCCTGGTGTGCACACCACGCAGTTTGGTGTGACACCAGTGTTGAATTTTTATTGACTTCCCCCCCCCTTCGCGAGTGTATTTTTGATTAGATTGTGTAACGCCCCTTCCCCCGACGTGGTTCCTCGTTTCCCCCCGTCTTGGCGGTTGCCGGAGACCCCCGCGGTTGGCTCCTTTGTGCTCAAGACGTGTCCCCCTCATCCCCAGCACTTTCCTGGGCGGCCTTGAGCAGCTTGGGGCGCTCGCCTCATCGGGGGCTTTCCTTTCCTTTTCCGCCAGTATTCTTGTTAAAGTTTGAGAAAATAAAAGACTCTTCTCCGTGAGTCGAAGCCGAAAGGATATGTGTCGGTGTGCTTTCTTGACTTCCAACGAGCTAAATGTAGCTAGACATGGACCGGTAGCAAAACAACAAATAAAGCTAGTAAATATTACAGTTTTTTGGTGCCGAAACCCTGAAATTAACGGCCAGATCATGCCTACTACGAACCAGGAGGGCGTCAACCGCCTGAAGCGAAAGAGGACAACCCTGTGAGCCGCCACAAGAAAGAATAATAACGAGATCGGCGTCCTTCTGGCCACGAATCCAACCGACATCGGTGAGCTCGAAGAAAGATTTGATATTCTTCTACTTAAGGAGGCTTTCCTGAAAAAGCTGGACAAAGAAATCGGAGCCATCTGTCAAATATGATGCCTTAGGAGAGGAGATAGCTGGCGCAGAGGGGTACCCGGAACGGATCAGCGTAACTAAGACACGAGTCAACGCAAGCTGAAAGGCCGAGAATTGCGGAACGACAGGGCGAACGGTTCTTCGATGCAAGGCAGTGGCTCCGGACAAGCTCCAGCTGATAACACCCAACTCCCTACAATAGTAAAGCTTCCGAAGCTTCACTGATGTACTTTTTTGCACATGGTTAAAATTGCGCACAAATATAAAGGAACAGTAAAGAGGGAAGAGAGAAGAGACAAGCACAAACTCCCAACTCGATGTATTGAAGGAAGAAAAAGGAACAGCCCTCGATATCAGCTCCAGCCGAGGCCACACTCAAACTCAAACTCAAACTCAAACTCTTTATTTCTCTCCGTTTGGAGAGGGGAGACAGAGAAAAAAGCAACTCAGTTGTTGCTTGACGAGCCTCTGCCTCCCCACAGCAGCGAAAGAGGACAGCATGCACATACACATAATGTTTGTTTTTCACCATCACACTTATAGCACAAAAATAAACAACATTAGATGGGGGAGGGGGAAAGGGGGAAAAGTAATCGATTTAGCCAAGTTTACAAATTCCAGGGGCACTCTCTCACAAACATGGAACGTATATTTTTTATGGTTTCATTCAAAACTTCTACATTCAACTCACTCAGGCGATTTAAAAAACGAGGTACTATATATTTCAACGTCTGATTACCGTAGTTCGTTCTGGAGTGCGGCACTAACCATGCGTCTGCAGACCTAGTTTCATAGGTAACCTCCCTTATCCTAAGGTTGGAAATAGACATGAATATATTTTCCTTTTGGCGAAAAGATTTTTTCAATGCAAGAAAAAGTTTATAATAATACTGATTAGGAATCTGTACAATATTCAATTTAATAAATAATGGACTAGTATGACTATTATACTCAGTATTACATATAATACGAACCGCTTTTTTTGTAGAGTATGTATCAGTTTTATGCTTGTAGAGGTCGTATTCCCCCATACCAAGAAGCAATAATTATATTTTGAGTAGAAGAGGGAATTGTATATAAGAAGCATAACCGAAATCGGGATGATGTGGCGATATTTATACATAATACCTACAACTCTTGATAATTTTTGACATGTCTGTTGTACAGTTTCGTCCCATGACATATATTGATTAAATATAATTCCGAGAACTTTTACGCTTTCAACTATATCTATACAGTGTGTACCAAGAGAAAGAATGGACGTATAGAAACAGTTTGTATTTCGTGATCTAAATAATACGGCTTTCGTCTTACTGCCATTTATTTTTAATGAATTTGAATTTGTCCAGGCATTTAATTTTTCCAAAAAATTATTTGCGGCACTTATAATCTGATCAGTATCATCACCTGAAAAGAATATACTAGTATCATCAGCGTAAATAATGAGACTTACATTTTTATCAATATTTACGATGTCATTGATGTATAGATTAAAAAGAAGTGGTCCCAGAATGCTCCCTTGTGGTACGCCGGCAGTCTGTTTCCTAAGATCCGATTGTTTTTTATTTATTTCAACACACTGGTACCGATAACTAAGATAACTTCTAATCATATCTAGAGCAACGCCACGAATGCCATAAATATGCAGCTTTTGAAGTAACGTGTCATGATTGATCCGGTCGAACGCCTTTGAAAAATCTATGAATACTCCGAGTGTTAATAACTTTTTTCAATATTGTTTAAAATTAATTCCTTTTGTTTTAACAAGGCAAGTTCGGTAGAGAAACCCCTCCTAAATCCGTATTGACAGGGCGTTAAAATAGAAAACTTTTCGCAGAAACTATACAGCCTTTGATGTATTATTTTTTCAAGAGCTTTTGAAAATATCGGCAAGACAGAAATCGGTCTATAATTTTCAAGGTTGTTTTTATCTCCAGCTTTATATAGCACAGAGACCTTTGCTACCTGCATTTTTTGAGGGAAAGTTCCGTTCTCAATTGCTAGATTAAAAATATGTGTTAAACAAGGAACAATCCAACGCAAAACATGCTTGATAGGTTTAATTTGAAAATCATATATATCGGAGCTCTTACTATTTTTTAAGCTTTGGAAAACAGAAAATACTTCTTGTTCGTCGGTTGAAAACAGTAACATACTATGTGAAACCTTCTGGACATACCTAACGGCATCCGCACAGTGTACACTCTGGAAAAGTGTAGCAAAATGATCACTAAACTTTTTGGCCAAAGCAACCCCTTTTACAACGATACCTTCGATTTTAATTTCCGTTACTTTATCCGCATGCCACCCTTGTTTTATTAACTCATTTACTTTTTTCCATACTACCTCGGATCTCTTGTCATATTTAAATAAATTATTGAAATACACGCGTTTCAGCCTGCCTTAAAGTTTTTGTTAATTGATTTCTAAGTTTCTTAAATGCAACCAAGATGTTAACATCTTTAGTGTGCACGAATCTGTGGTAGAGATTATTTTTCTTATTTATCATTTTTTTTATTTCGGGTGTAACCCAAGGTTTACGAGACTTTCGAGGAACCCTATGCAATTCATAAGGAAAGCAGCGATCATATATCATTTTAAACCTTTCAAGAAAACAATTAAATGCTTCGTCAGCAGACACGCTAGAAAGCACCGCACTCCAGACTACGGAACTTATCTGTTGTTCAAAAAGATCAAGGTTTCTAGCGCTTATATTTCTAAAATAAATCTGATCATCACATATTTTTTGAAACTGTAGTCTACATTTGCAAGCATATAAATTGGAAGGTGGTCACTAATAGTTTCCCCAACCACTCCAGCAATTACGTCCGTTTCTGAAATATTTGTTAAAAATAAATCCAACAACGCCGTATTTCGGGGTGTAATGCGAGTAGGCTGGGATATAACATTGAAGAGTCCGTATGACTGGTATAAGGTCAATAGCTCAGTTTTATGTAAGGACGACGCAAGCATGTCTATGTTAAAATCACCTCCAAAACAGACAGTCAATTTGTTTTCACCAAGAAACTTAAAATACACGTCGAGAAACTCAAGAAAGGATGAGATATTACCACTTGGCGGGCGATAGACAACAGAAAAAACAGTTTTTGCATGCTGTACAGTTAGTATTTCATAATCGCTTGTAATAGCTGTAAAGTCACTTATAAGTGTGCACTCAAGACCTCTTTTTACATGTATACATACTCCGCCTCCTACTTTATTGGTTCTGTTTACACTAAATATTTCGTAATTCTCAAGTCTATCTACTTCTTCGGTATTTTTATACCATGTTTCACTGAGCATAATAACATCAAAAAGAAAATTAAAACCATCCAAAAATATGTTTAAGTCATCAAATTTATTCCGTATCGATTGCACATTTAGGTGAAAGAAAGAAAGTGGCGCCTTTGGTTGGTTCTTGAAAACAATTTCGATTTCACTTCTTAACGAAAGAGTCTTATCATTCATAGCAAAAGAAGAAAAAAATACAACTACCAGCAGCGAAAAACTACACAAGTGTTTGCAAGTCATCTACAGTTTTCACTACATGTGCTTGTGCCCCATCCTTTTCCCTTACCAGTACTTTTCCATGCTTGTACCAAACGTATTGGTACCGTCTTGCCTTTGCCCATTCTCTCGTTTCCCAAAGAAGTGTTTTATCCTGGTTTGTTAAGTTTTCCAAGATGTACGCTTTGCTACGAACTCGCTTTAAGTTCACTCGCTTCTCGAGCCACAGATCCCGAGTTGCTTGATTTGAAAAGCGAACCAAAATTCCGGGTGTCTTATCAGGGCGCGAGGGAAGCCGATGCATGGCCATGATTTGATCAGCTGTCAAGTCAGGCACTTCCAGTTGCTTTGCAAGGTCATTTAGTCTTATCCAAAAGGTTTTCCTGTTCGCTCACGGGGATCCCGTGTATTTCAAGGTTTTGCCTGCGGCTCCTCCATTCAAGGTCGTGAACTTTTTGTTTTAACCTGTCAATCTCCGCTGTTGGTTCCGTTTTTTCCAAGTGCGTCACCCTTTTCTTTAAGTTTTTTATTTCACCGTCGTGTTCATCCATTTGCTTCAGCACTGCATCATATTTCGCTGACATGTGCTGAAGTGATTGTTCCATGGCATCCACTGTTTCTTTTAAGTTTAATAGGGTGTCTAGTTTGGCGTTCATGCTGACCAGCATAGCAGCCACATCTAGATCTTTGTTTTGTTTGCTGCTCTGACTGCCTCGAGACTTAGCTATTTTACATGTCTGGCAGCGCCAGGTTTTACGTGAAGCAACACGTGACTCCTCCGAAACGCCAGAACAAGTGCCTATATGGTAAGAGTACTGGCACTCTACGCATGTGATTTGCAAGCCTTTTTCCGGAAAGGCTTGACTGCAATGTAGACAGATATCTTTCGAGTCATCTGCCATGTTGAAGCATCTGTCAAGTATCGCAACACAGCAAGAAATAACAGAAAGAATTTCAGCGGAAACAGCAGGAACAAGCAGCAGCAGCAGCAGCAGCAGCAGCAGCAGCAGCAGCAGATGGTAAAGATAAATATCAGTTTGTACAAAGCAAAATAGTACCAACCTGCAATGGCGAAAAAACGTTGCTTAGGTTCCAGCGTAACCTGCTGCCGCTGCCGCTGTGTCCCTCAGGGCCGAGAACCGCTGTTTTTATACTGTCGATGCAGCCGAGGTCAATGGCGTCGGAACCAATCACCGCTCGAACAGGTGGGCGTATTCAGATGCAGGCAGCTGATTTCCTCGCCGTGATAATGCTTCGCCACAAACGACGCCGGGCAACAGAAATCCAGCACCGGAGATGACTCAGACTGATGCTGTCGCAACGGTGAGGGTTGAAGAACAGTACTGCCGCAAACTGCAATGGCGAAAAACGTTGCTTAGGTTCCAGCGTAACCTGCTGCCGCTGCCGCTGTGTCCCTCAGGGCCGAGAACCGCTGTTTTTATACTGTCGATGCAGCCGAGGTCAATGGCGTCGGAACCAATCACCGCTCGAACAGGTGGGCGTATTCAGATGCAGGCAGCTGATTTCCTCGCCGTGATAATGCTTCGCCACAAACGACGCCGGGCAACAGAAATCCAGCACCGGAGATGACTCAGACTGATGCTGTCGCAACGGTGAGGGTTGAAGAACAGTACTGCCGCAAACTGCAATGGCGAAAAAACGTTGCTTAGGTTCCAGCGTAACCTGCTGCCATAGCAGGTTACGCTTATGGCAGCTCAACCTGCCATAAGCGTAACCTGCTAACGCTACGCTATGGCAGCCAACCTGCCATAGCGTAACAGCAGCGGCTGCCATGGTTACGCTATGGCAGCCGCTGCCAACCTGCTGTCATAGCAGGTTGGCAGCGCGCAGTGGCAGCAGGCCCACTGCCGCTGCCACTGCCGCTGCCACTGCCGCTGATATCAGCTCCAGCCGAGGCCACACTCGCACGGGGGCACCCGAGCACCCGGGGGACATACACCATCAACCACACTCAAACGATTGTAGAAAGGCGATTTCCTTGTCGGTTAAAGCCAAAGAAGGATGGCTGACACAACGCTCGCCTATACTCTGTTTCGCCTTATGATGTACTGCAGGAAAGCTACAAGCGCGAGCTTTTTGCTCTAGGGCACATCTTGGCGGCACAAGCTCTCGTGCATTAGGGGCAGCTGCCAATTCTATGAGCTCGTGCTTCTAGCCTTCGCTGCGGTACAACATAACGTGAAACGGAGTATAGGCGGAGTATACTAAAAGCTTCAAAAATTTCCCTAGTGTGTTTTTCGGTGAAACTGCCAATTATCGAGGTTTTGGTAAAGAAGGTGTACACTTACACGCTTGACAATGCAGAGGTAGGTGACCCCGCCCCCCCCCCCCCCACACCATTGAATTTAGAGATTGTGCTCCCTTAACCGGTCATTAATACACAGTCCTGTCAGTCCTACGTAGGATCTACGACAGGAAAGAGGAATGCTATAAACCATTCTGGTTGTACAGGGCACGTAAGGGCGGACGTGTTTTTGTGCGGCACCTGTGTTTTGTAATATTTTCTATTTTTGCTCAAACTTTAGAACAAATGTGACCCTTTTTTGAGTGGGCTGACATCACTAAGGGGACTCCGTACCTATTGGCATCTTGTTATTATCAAACTTATCATGGTACCCTTTTTTGTGAGTAAAGCACACCCAGTCAACATGTGCTCTTGTATCACACCACAACAGAACCTGATGGCACGCTAGAACTCCAGAGCCCTATCACACCAAAACACCACGGCCCTGACGTCACACTGAAACACCAGATTGCTGGTGTCACACCATCACAACAGGTTATTGGTGTCACACAAAAACACCAGACTGCTGGTGTGAAAATGTCCCAAATCACATCTGTGAAAAACTCTGGTGTCACATCAAGTCCCACCAGCCCTCGGCCTGGTGTATTTTTCACTAGGATATAGAGCGTAAACCAGTGTTGCCTTTAACTGGCTGACCGACCTTACACTGTATAAACACTAACGTATATTTGGCTTTGTTTTAGATGGACCACGGAGCTGCAGATTTCATGAAAAGAGGCCTATCGCTAACACTACTGGGAACAAAGGCACGTAAATAGCACGAGCTTTTATTGGCGTATGCGACCAAACACGGCTTTTCATTACAAAATAACACCTTTTGGCAATATCTAGTATGCTTCTTATTAAAGCGCGGGCCCGCGCTCTGCAAAATACGTATACCATGATAAACTGATGATGCGTCAGCTTGAACTAAAGAAACAGACGTAGAAAGGACAGGAGAATAGATAACAGCTTACTAATAACTTTGCTTTAGTACACGTGTTCTTCTCATGTGCAATCTCCTTTTCTACAAGCTGCTCATATATGCACCAATTAACTATTAGTTTTGAATATTTACACTATAATATTATTAAATATACAGTAACCCGCTCTTCCTACGAGTTATCTGGACGTGGCACACCGCAAACAAGACGGTGTTTTGTAGTATTACCAACAAGAAAAAAAGTGTTAGATTTTCGTTATACTATAGGGAGCACAGAACATGCAAAATTAGATGAATTTATGTATCGAGGCGTGATTTTTAGTAATGCATTACACTGGAATAGTCACGTGGACTATATAACTGCAAGGGCGTATCAAAAACTAGCATTTCTTAGAAGGCACCTGAGACATTCAAATAAAGATGTTGGATTAACTGCATATAAAGCATATGTGTGTCCGATATTGAAATACGCAAGTTGCGTATGGGACCCCTACAGGAAAAAACAGGTCACACAAATAGAAAGAATTGAGAACCTTGCCCCACGATTTCTTTTTTCAGAGTTTAGGCGTACGTCGTCTGTTATTACAATGAAAGCTGAGGCGCAGCTGAATAGCCTAGAGAACAAAAAAAAAATTGTAGATTGAAAGAATTATTCAAAATGGTAAACGGACTGACAAAAGTTGATTCCGAAAAATATCTGTTGCGTTCGGCAGCCCGTTCTCAAGGAACGAGCAACACTAAAGCAATTGTACCGTATCAATACAAGAATGGTGTGTTCAAATATTCATTTTTAAGAAAAATTATTGATTGGAACGCTTTGCCAAAAAAACTTGTCAGTTGTTGCAGCCCTGAGCTGTTTGGAGTCCAATTAACTGATTTATAAGAAATTAACTACTACGTGTAAAAAGTATGCGCAGGCACTTCGAATTGCCTGCGCACGCTTTACCCGCACAAAGTGCGTGAGTGTGTATTTATTATGTGTTTTTATGTTGCCTCTCCTGCGTAGACCGAAAGGTCCGCTGTATTGTAAATAAATATTGTTTTTCTTTGCTGTGGGTTGGGATAAACAAGTTATCTGGATGTAGCACACCGCAAATACAGTTTTTTTTGTGGATAGATAGATTAGGTATTAGCACATTATTTTTCGTGTTCCTCGATGGTCAGTGCCTCGGGCATCTCACGTGCAAAAGCATTCTTTTTTGTTGCCAGAATGGTGATGTTGCTGAATACTGCACTGCATTTGCACGTCTTAAGGCCGGTTCAGACACTTGCGTTTGACTGCGTTTGACTGCGTTGCGGCGAGAACCGAAAGCGAGTCACCGGCACATCTGTGCTTCGTATGAAGCGTGGGATCCAATTCAATGAATCATCTTGGCACGCGATATAAGGAGCAGGGATGTCCTGGTGTCTCGCTGCCGCAACGCAGTCAAACGCAGTCAAACGCAACTGTGTGAACCGGGCTTTACAATGAGCTGGTAAATTACCTGCTGATGCGCCCTTCAAAGATGCTGCATGTTCCCTAAAGGTCTGTCCACACATGCAGTGGAGCGCTACAAGCATAGCGCTGACCTCGCGCTAAGCGCGTGCTGACGGGAGCGTTCACCAACTTTGTATTGCACCGCCAAAACTGTTGCTCATGGCAGACGATAAGTGGCTGACGGCACGTGAGCAGCGCTGCATCAGCGCTCACTGCATGTGAGAAATGGCCTTTATTCTGTCGTTTATGCAACTGCCTGCTTGGCCAATGTAACATTTACCGCATGAAAGGAGAATGTAATAGACTACTCCTCTTTGGCACTGGACATACCTTGTTCTGTGATAAGTGTCACATGTTTTCACTTGGTTTGTTGGCTGGTTAACTCTCCTTCACATAGAGTATGTTTTGTACGGTACTGGGCAAAGTACTTGAATGTTCTGTCTTCCTGCGATCTTTTTAATGCGAATAGCATTCTTTGGATACTTCACGCACTTTTCGCCTATGTATCTATCTATCTATCTGGCTATCTAACCTCTTACGCCGCGGGTCGATAAATAAATAAAAAAGACCGGCGCCGGCTGGGATTCGCACCGTTGACCCTTTGATCAGCAGGCAGACGCGCTAACCACAGAGCTATGAAGGCTTTTTTTTTTTTCTTTATTTACAGAGCTATGAAGGCAGTCATTCAACGCACTCTAAACGGTTGTTTCTATCTTTACCATAGGACGCGCTTTACAGCGCTGTCACAGCTACCGGTGCGCGCGCGTTCCATGCACGAGGGCTCATTCCGCTCTCGTGAGGCTGAGCACGGCCGCTAGCTCACCCTCTCCCGCGCTCGGGAGAGGGTGATGTAGCGGCCGTGCTCAGCCTCACGAGAGCGGAATGAGCCCTCGTGCATGGAACGCGCGCGCACCGGTAGCTGTGACAGCGCTGTAAGCGCGTCCTATGGTAAAGATATAAGCAACCGTTTAGAAGTACCGTTGGTTGAGACTAGCTGAGACGCCAGAAAGTCTGGTCGGTACCATTTTGAGTGTTTGTGCGTATGGCGCGTGCTTTGCTCGCCTTCCTAAGTGACACAAACGCACGTGCTGGGCTGCGGAGATCGTGCGCAGGGCTGTGAAAGTGTCAACAAATTTAGAATCGCCTCAAGAGTGGGCTGGCGTATCTAGAGTGTGCCGGCCACCTGACGAACGCGCATAACTCCGCACCGTTTGATGCTATTCGCATTAACGTAGATAATCATTCCCAAAGGATGGGTTCTGCTGATTTTTTAGCTTGTGGGTGATCCCGTGAATACATGGTATACCGATGTTCTTTTTTTCGGACATCTTTTTTTTCTTTGGAGTTTGCCGTTTTGCGTTTCAATTTCTCTTACATATGTTCTCACAGACGGGCGTTGTCGCGTATCTTGCATCGCTTAGTCTGGAAATCATTTCTTCAATGCTGGAACCACGTTGGTGTTATCAAGATTTGCAGAGGGCAGAGACGAGCGCTGTGCTGGCCACACTTGTCTTGATTGCTCTTGAGTGACCGGACGTAAATGGAATCTGTAAGTTCCAGCTGACGTATCACTAATATGTACCAACTAGCTCAACTCAAGCCTGTAACCAAGTTCAATGAGAAGCTGCAAATAAATTACAGTTGTGTCTCCTGGACACTGCCGCTGTACAAGAAACACTTCCGCTAACTGCCGTACCTGATGGTTATTGCCAATCGTTCAGCCAATGACAGTGATGCCCGAAGGTGCGCGCTTTAAACCTGGATGTGTGGTCGGACGAGGCTTTCGGGGTAGTCGAACAGCTGGGCGACATACACATGAAGTTCTGGAACATCGCCGTATCCCCAGTTCTCAGCTTGGCAGAAAGATTACGGAAGTCGTCGTCCAACGCTCGGTCCAGGTTCACCTCGCTCACCCAAACAGTTCTACGGCGCCTCCGGCGTCTGCACTTGATTTCATATATGACAATAAGTTCATTCTGCGTTTGTATGGCTTCAAACTTAGCAAGAACTCGCTCATTGACAAGCACCAATTTAGACCTCTTGCTACATCAAGTATTCGCTTGCGCATTCTGATTGGCTTGCCGTAAAAGCCGTAACTCAGGTAGCTGTCAATGTGAACGAAAGGCATTTTTAACAACCCTAGCGTCAATTACAGCTTTTACGCTAAATACGACAAATGCGATTGCCATGCAAGTTACGTTTAGTCTGAACATCGCTGAACGTGTTACGTACATTCAACGGCAATATGAGCTGGTACAGGGCAATATCACCTGATACAGTAAAAATGCCAGGTCCGAAGTTCATGCTGCATCAAGCTATTAAAAGGGAGGTTTGAATGAACTTCCCTGTTCCCTGGGGTAACAATATGGCAACAGGTTCCATTGTTTACCGCACTGGAAGCACCCGGTGCAGCATTTTACCCTTTTCGTCTAGCACTCGGCTGTCTCAGCTTATATTGCCACCGACTGTACATGTCTGACCGGAACCTACGTGTACAGCATGAAAATGTCACGCGCCGGCGTCGGAACCTGCGTGACCGGCATGACAAGGTCGCATGGCTGGCGCGTGCCACGTACGAGACCTGAGGCCAGATTCACGAAGAGCTTCTTAAGTTACGACAACTAAGAAGTTCGTAAGTTAAAAATATCGTAAGAAGAGGCGAAATTGGTATTCACGAACGTGTTCTTAAAGGGATTGTCCGGTCAAATTTTGTATTCGAGAAAACAATTGAATATCATTGTTATTGCCTCGAGACGCATCGTACGTGCAATATCTGAATTTTATATGCCCCTCTGCATGAGTAATTGAATTTATACTGCTCCAATCGCACTCTAGCGTAAACGCTGTTTTCGGTGGCAACATGGGAGCTCTGACGTCACACAACACAAAGCAAGCATTTCTGTCTCGTCGTTTACCTGCGAGTGAACGCCTCAGCGTGCTTCGTTTTTGTTGTTGTGCTCGACTTGTTTCGTGGTTGGGTGAGATTTTGTTGCGCGGTTGGGTGCCACAACCACCGGGCAGCACATGCGAGCCAAGACATGACGTTCCACACTTTTCCGCGAGACGTGCAGTGACGAGCAAAATGGATCGTCGCCGTGCGTAGGGACTGGGTTCCCGTCAAGATCGAGATCCCGCTTATGCAGCAATCATCTCACAGAAGAGAGCTACGAGCTGCGCTCTAAGCGGACAGAAGGCTCGTAAGCTGAGGTGTGATGCTGTGCCAACGATATTAAACTACGTCCGTCCACTCCTCGCCCAAATCGGATCAATCAATTTGTTTATGCAGCGAAACCGAAACCAACAGCTAGACCACCTGGAAACGATACCAGAAGTTGTATTTAGCACGCGTGCGGCCAAATTCTGTTTGACCCGCATGTGCAAATAGAGCGTGGCTACGATTCACCAAGCTCGTCCAAGTCAAGTGACGACATGCATTTGAACGATTCGCCGGTTGCCTTCGACCCGCGGTCACCGCCTCTGAGGGAAAGACCCGCAGCCTCATCACCGATCAAGTGGACCCGCCGATATGTGTACCCAGATACCGCTTCGTGTACCTAGTTGCCGCTTCAGAGGCGAAATCTGCATCCTTTGCTTTGCAAGCGCTCCTAATTCGATCGGTGGCCGTCGCAGTTGTGTTTGCGCGAAACGGCATACGTTTGCTCGAAGCTTATGGCTGTTTTCGAGTAATATCCTGCTAAAAGGCGTGACTTTTTTGCTCACGCTTGGGAACTGCAATAAAAGAACCGTATTCAGCTACAGTGGTTCTCAACCATCGATGTTTCGCGGACCCCTTGTGGATCGGCGGAGATGATGGAGGACCCCGTTCGTGACGTGAGAGGAGAGGAAAGGTATAGGTTAAATATAATAATGATTTAATAAATGGATATAACTAAAAGCTAGTGTGAAGTAGACCTCTCTTATTGACGTTCACACGAAAAAACTCGCCCAAAAACTAAAACATTTCGACCTGAAAAAAAAAAATAACTTTTATTGTTGGGCTTGACTGATGAGGCAGGGCTTCGCGGACCCCTAGAAGGCCTTCGCGGACCCCATTTGAGAACCACTGGCCTAGGAGACTATATAATTCGAAACAAAATACAAGACATCCATCGACCAACGCTTGTCATCCCGACCATCCGACAAACCTTTGCGTTTTGTGACGTCACGCAGCAGCTACGGATGTCAGCCATTGACACTGGCGAAATTCGGGGTGCAGTTTCGTACATACGCTCATGAAAGGTTTAGTTAATAACGGGAGATCATATATCAAAATAAAAATGTTGTTTGTCTACATGAAGGCTCCCTCGATCGTAACGAGCGCAAAAACTTAAGTACTTCCGGTTTCGACCGGACAATCCCTTTAAGTGAGAGGGGGAAAGTAACGTTCTTGTACGGAAAAACTAGAACTTCCGGTGTCCCGCAAGCTCCCGATACACGCGAGAGCAGGCTGTTGCTATGGCGACGGCGTTTTCGGCAACACGACAACCAATCGGAGAGCTTTGCGTGGTTCGGAGCAAGTGGGTTTTGAATAACAAACTCAGGCCGCCTTTCCGCCTACGCTCGTCTGGGGTTCGTGTTCATGAAGTGAAATGTCGACGCTAAAACGATTTAAACGGGCCCGCGTGCCGAGGCCGGGATAACAGCCTTCGTCGACTGCTACGAACTCGGATACTACGAAGTCAACACAACTGTCATTGTTGCTAAAAGAAGACGGCCCGCGCCGGTTGTTTGCAAGGCGGTGTAAATATAAACAAATAGCAGTGGCGCTTTTCGCAGCCTCGGAGATGCAGGAATGAGCCGATGTCCAACAAAATACGTTTGAACTGCGAGAGTGTCTGCAAATGCCACGTAAATACCTGTTTACACTCGAAGCGGACGCGCGCGTTTGCTCGGAGTGCTGGATTAGGGCTGTTGGACCGCGTTTTGGTAAGCGCTTCATGACCGAACTTTTACAGTTGCAACTCGATGCTGGCGTGACACGCGGCAAAGGAAGGTTGGACCGGCATCACGTACCTTCACGAACTGTTCTAGCTCGACAGATTTGACGCACCGTCATGTCTGAATAAAAATGGCATACTAATAACAAAGTGTACATACCATATGCTCCGAAAGCAATTCATACGGAATATATTCGAGCTCTATAAAACAGAATATAACGAGATATAATTGATAAAAGTCCCGTTTGACGAAAGCGTTCGTCACCGCTGCCTCGGAAAACAAGGGGAAGAGACTGACCTCTTAATCTAAAACTGAGGTAAGCGATCAAACTATTCACGGAAAAGGGCTCGCACTGTGAAGCGTGTGATTGACTGACGTGGCTGTTCCGAGCTTCGTTGCTTTCACGTCCTTGAAAAAGAAATCGGCTTTAACTGATGTCAAAACTACCGTTCCGGGACTCCGACGACCCTAAACGAACAAAGGAAGCACAGGGAGCACCAGGACGGGAGCGATCTCGGCACCCGGGCCCACCTACTCCAATGACACGCCTGCGAGGCTTAGCTCACCCGAGGTGAGCACCTGAAGTGAGCACCTCACCACCGACGCCGCAGTTGCAAATTGATACAATAAAAAACAGTGAAGTTAGACTGGAAACCGCCGGACTCAGCGTATCGGCAATATGCTTGAATCTCCGAGCTGTGTATACAAGGTCGGTTCATAAGAAAACCTACAGAAATTTACAAGGTGAACATCCGGCCTCGGGAGCCAATAGACTTTCATGTAGTGACGACGCCGGAGATTGAGACAGCTATCTTTGCACTCATCTCTGCCACACCTTACCAAGGACTTACTCGCCACAAGCTATCGAGTTCTGCCACGGCGTACGTCTCCACGCTAGAGTAAGCCTTCCAACTAACAAAGGTATTGACTATTCAACACCAAGTTAATTGAGCTGTACAGATGCAAGCGCATCTTGCTTCAGGCCCGAAAGTCCATCGGTGTGCAGTGAAAAGGGTTGTACTCGACCACCCTGATCAGAACATTATACCTGATTTTCGTACACCATCTCACAGAATTCTGGCGGCTCGCGGACTAGGCAAAGAAGACTCATACCTCTTAACCGTTCAAGGTGAGCAGAAAATACCTGAAATCATCTATCACCTCGGGGCGATCCTGCGCCCACGAGAATAAAAGCCATCAACGGCTATCTGCTACCGTTGCTGCCAGCCCGGACACATGAAGCCCTTCTGTCCTGTACAAACTGTGAATCCTGAATTGGTCAAAGCTGACGGCAGCTCGCGTTACAAGTGCGGACTATGCCGCTCTAACGATCACTCTATGGCCTCCCCAAAGTCTCCGAGAAAGAATAATTTGGGGGTTGCTATATCCGGCAAGATTGCTAAGACCACTCCTACTTCCAGCAAAGCACTAGTCTTGGCGCAGAATCGATTCCAAGCCCTAGCAGAAGAAGGGGAAGAGGAGAAAAATTATCGCCCGGTGTCATCTAACGACGGCCCTGAGGGACCACAACCTTCGTACGCAGCGATGGTCAAAGTCACCAGGAAACGTAAGCGACCGCCACGAACGACGGCCACATCGCAACGTCCGTCTCAGGCCTTGCATAGAGCCTCGCGAGGGTCCAGCAGCCTTCATCAACCCAGTGGTGCAAAGAACATGCCGTCTCGTACCTCGTGGTTTAATCAGGAGACCCGGTCACCTTCGGCGACAAAAAAATTAACACTGATGATGTAACCGCTCACTGGTTGTCCGTCGCCCAAGCAGTGGACGCACTTACAAGTCAAATCGCTGCAATGCAACCTTTCCTAGATGCCATCCTTATGATCCTGCAGCAATAAATGAGTCGACAGTAGAGTGTCATCCAGTCCCTACGCTCCACATATTACAGTGGAATTGTTGCAGTAGCCGTCAAACGGTTGAGGAACTGCGCAGTAGAATCTTGTATCATCTGATCAATTTATGGCTCATCCTTGTACAAGAACATTTGGAACTCATTCGCATACCCACGTACTGGGGCTACAATTCACCGTCCATTCCTGATGTCCGGCATTTAACGACCTCCAACAACGAGCCCTCTAGGCCCGGCAAAGCGGATATCTATGTCGAAGATCATCTTCAGCACGCCCCCATGGACCTATCAAAATGGTACACCTTCCGCCAAAAGTTATGGCTGTCCACGTCCGGACCTCCGCACATTTCCAGGTTTTTACGGAAAACCTGGAAATGTTCGTCATAATCTCGGGTGATTTGAACACATTCTCTTGCTCCATCCCAACATGCCTATTATCGTGGGTGGGGACTTCAATGCTTCCAACATGGAGTGGGAGTAAAAGCACGATTCCTCGCGAGACCGTCAAGTATATGATCGCTTCACCGATCATGGCTTTCATCGTCTTAGCTTGCCGGGTCCCACTCGCCTGTGGAACCCGTCCAACACTTCGGACCTCACCTGGTGGCCTGGGACTGGCCATCCTGCATGAAGGACTGAAGACGACACTTGGAGAAGTGTCCTTTCCCCGATCGTTACCAAATGGGGACCCCATGGCATATAACCACCTCCGGAAGCAAGTTCAGGACACCAACTGGGATGACCTTTGCTCATCTCTTAACATCACAGCGCAGAACCAAGACACCGTTCAGACCACCATCAAAGAAGCCATGTTGGAGTGCACCACGACAATCACGGTACACTCTGATCAACCAACACCTGATCCCCCTTTTATACGCCTGTGGCAACAGCGACTTGAAGTCGTCACATTGCCAACCATACACTCCGACGACCACCAACTTCAAGATGAGGCTTCTCACGTGGCAGCTAATGCGCGCCGCCACGAGAAACGACTTGCACGCCAACGCTGGCTTGACTCGTGTGCCTTCTTGAGTAACCCAAAGCACCCGGAGGCTCTTTGGCGAACATTTCACACTATGGAACGACCTCGACAAACTGAAGGCCGGACTGGTAACATCCTGTTCCGTCTAGGGATTTACCACGATGAGTTTGCGGCGCGTGCGGCGGATACCTTTTTCCCTCGACATGCCAGCCGTCGGTCGCGCGCCCTGTCACGGCTATGCCAGACACTAGTGGCTTCACTGCGCCATTCACTCTGGCTGAGTTCCAAGACGCC